>CAJHQQ010001102.1:0-116656 GCA_905132885.1 Moricandia moricandioides
ACTCAAAATCCCTCGAACAATCCTGCGGAAAAGAGAAAAATCTCCGAATAAGTTGACTCTCGATAATTAAGCTCATCACAGCCAAAGTTTCAAGGCTAACCAGAGACAAAATTTGGGAATAGCACAAAACGTGAGTTTTCCGAAGAAATGGCTCTCGTACATCCAAACTCCGAAACAGGCTTACATAACACTTTAATAAATTAAACTCAACAACATTTTACGAAACAAATTTCAAAAACTAAACTCATGACATTTCGCGGAATAAATTTCGTAATATTATATAAAACGTGACAATATTTTAATGAACATCGTTCGCAAGTTAAACGAGTTAGCATTCCATAATACATTCGTGAAAAAAAATTAAAAAAACATTTTAAGAAACACCGCACAGCATAGCATCAAAATGAGTTGGACCGAACAAGCAGTCTTGAATCACCTTTTCGTTCTCTCCTTTAAATCCTATCGAAACGCTTCTTCGTTTCCATCTCAATTCAGAGTTTCATTTGGGATTTTATGATTAAAACAAGTTGGACGCACACCGTCCAACACGCCCTGATGGGAGTTTGATTTATTCCCTCCAGCTCGCCTCATGGGGAGTTGGGAAAGCCCTGATGAGCTTTCTCATTTTTTTTTTCTCTTTCGAATCTCGATAAACGTTTTTTCATTTCATCTCAATCGGACTTGCTCCTTGAGATTTTTATCGGACTAAAAACTAATTAAGACTTTGCACAACTCCTGGGCTTGCTCCTATTCTCGCCCTTCTGGGCATCCTACTCATCCTCTGGAGCATTCTACTCGCCTCTTACCCTAAATCTTTTCTGTCTTCTATTCAATATCGCTCGTTCGAAACTAATCTCTTGTTGTTTCATCTCGATTTGCTGTTACACCTTTGATAAACTTTATGATATCTCTTCCACAAATTGATCATATATAAAAACTTGGCAACACTTAACAGGCTTAGTCACCTCTCAACTATACGAGTATATTTTGTAGACCTATATAAAAATCTGACATTCGTATCTATAGGTACTGCGTTTCGAAGAAATCGTAAGAACGTTGGAAAGAGTCAAAAACAGCCTAGAAAGGTATAAAACACGACTAAAGCCCACTAACGATTCTCTTGGAGTAGATCGGGTAGACAACATGATATTTTGGCGCTCGATCTACGTACTATTTTATTCCGGAGAGTTAAAAGTACACACTGTCACGAAGGTAAATTTCAAGTTTTCTCTCTCAACAGGGTATAAACACCAAATACCAAAACATATGCGATCGGTTATCAGATCCAAAAACCGTAAGACAGGTTCGAGCGCTTATATATAACGCAGCCAGGAAGAACTGAGTATTTTAATATTCTTAGGTGCGCTACAGCACACCAGGTAAGAGGAAAGGGGAATATGTATTTTGCTAAGGAAACAGAGATAGGTGAACTCAACCCTTCGAGAAAAACTTGAGGCATATCTTGCAGAACGCCATCTAAACTCTCGGAAAACCGAGAGAACACAATTCGCCAGTGCATACTCAGCTTGCTTCCCAAGAAAGATAGAGACTAGAAGACGCGAACGTCGAATCTTCAGAACGCGACTCCTTGTCTAGCAATTTATTCTTAAACCGCTACCATATTTGCTCTAGAGTACGTCATCACCCGAAAACTTACCATTCACACTCCTAGCGGTCGTCTTTAAACCGACTTGGATTGTCGATCATCAATTTTGAAAGAAAAGTACAGAACCTTTCAAAATATCGTTAGCCGTTTGCTTTCTTAAAAAAGGGAGGGAGTAGGTACGTATACTATACTCGTATACTCCCATACTTCAATTTTTTTTTGTCTCAGCATCAAGAAAATGCTTTCGACAAAGCAACTATCAGAGCAGTAGACAGAAAATTATTTAGGCAATGTGATGCCTCATAAAAACCGATCATCCATTAATTTCGTATAAACTATGAAATTATTACGAGGAGAGCCTAGGAAAAAGAACAAGATCGGTGTCCATGAGAAACGACTTCGCATGCAGAAAGGGAATCGCAGTGGAAAACATCACATTGGTTTCGCTGCGTTCGCAATATCACGCGTATTTGCGAGAGGACATTCTCAGTGCGCTACAACGTCAATAGTATGTTCATCTCTCGTAATAGATTACGCAAAGAATGAGCTTCGTATAGCGCACGACACAGGTATGCGAAGAACTTTCGAGAAACTTGAAAATAGAAAGTCTTTACACGGAGAAGATGGTTTGTGACGATTTACGTATAGCTAGGAACAAAGTCATATGAGCTCGTATCTCAACGAAAACATAAACTTTATCTCTTCAGCATCTACGATCTTACCTATCTCATTCTTTTGAGCCATGCGCTCGCTGCTTCTGCTCCCATCTCCGCGTACGGATGTCCCGTGTTCGAGAAGGCAATGCATCTTCGCAATCGTGGTTTTTTATCAATTTCACATTAGCTGCCTTTATAGGTTGCTGCCTTCATCATATGCCAAGTACATTGTGTGTAACGACTATATATGAACATTGTAATCGTGAAACATATGCATGTCTTTTTAACGTGATTAACCTAATTAGTGGTTGAAAATTATTTGCTAACACCTGTATTAGCCATGCTTAGCACGGAGAAACTACCGACTTGGCCATCAATTTACTTGACAAACGCTCAATTAGCGCTCGTGCAATTACGCTTGCCAATAAAAGTCCGAACCAGATTATTGCGACATCTCTACTGGGACAATCTAAACTAACATGTGACTTTAATATGTTAACACGAACGTGGGGCCATGAGTCTAATCGCGTGACGCACGATAACGTCTCTGTTCGGTATGCGGCTGAAGCATCATCGCATTTCAGACAGGAGAGTCTAAAATCGATTGCGAGCGACGCCACTGGTGCGGGCATCCATCGCACTTAAAGGCAAAACGACAATATACGATTAGTCTAAAAACGCCAAGTGCAAATAATTATCGTATAACCCAGAATAGGAAATCATACGATAAATTCTTAATATCAAAACTTAGCTGTATCCACCAATCGGTTAACGGTAAACTTAAACTTCTCGCACCGACCAAGTTCAATACTTTTCTGCAGTTTAATCTAAACCCACAAAGTTTTACAAGTTAAAAGGCAGCACATAAGGAAAATCTCGTAACAAAGCTCGCTAGAGCTATACTACTCATCTTTAACTATACACGAAATAAATCTCGGAGGCCGATTCTTCACAAAGGCACAGTGAAGGACGTCTCACATTCTCAGGGTTTAAACTTACATGACCATTGGTCCTAATTCCTCGCTAACAAATCAAACAATTATACGTTCGATAAGGAACAACAGTTTTGGCTGCAAACATCCGCAAACAAAACAAAACGTTTCTCTACCGTAAGGTTAAAACAAAACCCTTGCGATGCCACACATCTTCGAGCCCGCGAACATTTTAAAGCACGAAATGCGGGATACAAAAGAAAAACTTAGACCTTCGACACACGAGACGTCGCTGATGCTAGAAGAATTGTTTTTGGTAAAACTTTCCGAAAACTAATGCTCATAAAGACAGTCCATCTGCGACTATAAAACACAAACACCCTCTCAAACACGTATCTTTCGAGAAAGCTTAAAAACGGTAATATCTACCAATAAGTTTGTTGCTGATCACAACAAACTCTCCACGTCCTAAACAGATTAAGTTATTTCACAAGGATAGCTCTCGTACATCCGACACAAGGATAATAGCACTATAAAAGAAATCCAGTAGGGAGACTTAAAAATTGGCGTCGAAGAGATGCTCGATTCCGACATACAATTCGTATAAGCCGAAAACATATTTCGGACTTTAAAGCGGTACGAAAATCAGGTTAAAATCGCAACAGGCAAAACGTAAGCCGATTAGTCATCGCACAGCCTTAACCGAGAGTAAACCTTGGTCTTGACTTAAACCCAGCACGATGGTCTCTAACGTCTCAAGGCATGAATATTGAAAGATACGATATCCTGAAACCATGCCTCTTCGTTCACATGTAAGCGCTTGCGGAACTTTTTCGCACACTCTCAAACGAGCGATCAAATAGAAACGATCTACAAAGAAGAGTTAGATTACGAGATGACACTCATAATCTTCCCTCTACACGCAACTACTCGACGGACTCTTAAAATCTTAATCCTTTCAGTAAAATGATAGTTCAAAGACACCTAAGTCAGGGATTCAAAGCCACATACGGGCAGTCCGATAATAAAAACGGCCACATAAGGCCTAAGCCTAAACAAAAAAAATGGCCACACATGGCAACACAGATAAGCATAAAATGGCACGGATGGCCACAGATAGATTCAAACCAGAGAACATAATCAAGATCCTTCAAGGGTCCAATACAAAGTTTCTCGACATAGAACGACCAAACGTCCACCCGGATTGATTCACCTCGACCCCCACGTCGGTAACCTCGGTCGCGTCTCCTCTGTATCAGGAGAAACTGGGATGGGATCCCATATCCCAGCACCTTCTCCTCGAGAGGAGGGACCAGAGTCTCGACATCTTCACACTTATCCATGTAGCCTGTCATCTTGTCCATCTCGGTCCTGGAAAACTTAGTCCATGACTGTTCTCCGCGACAAGGCACGAACGGCTCCACCTACTTACTAGGCAGAATATACTATTAATCCTTGGAATTTCGGCCAATGATACCGTCTAACTTACACAACCAGCTTAACCTCCCGCTAGGGCCTCACGCTAAAAGCCCACGGCCTAGTGCGCTGGGGGTCTAATTGTTGGGGTCAAAATCGCGGTCACGACGAAATCAAGGCTCTAAGTTCTCGGAAAATATTTTCTTCCAAGGTTTTGGCTCACGAAAGTTTTCAGAAGAACAATCAAGTCGCAAGGATCTAGTCATATACGCGAGTCCCACACATAACGTATGGATTGCGACATGATGATCCCCAAACATAACGTACGTGTCGCCATATGGCGACCCACTCTCATAGAACACAGATCGTCATATGGACCGACACTAGCACGGGTTGCAATATGGCGACCGGACTCTGGAAGCACGGGTCGCCATTCTGGTGACCCACACTCTCAAGGCACATGTCACATATAGAAACTGGGAACTTCAGTAAGCACGTCTCCATATGGCAACCCACACTCTCAGGCACGGGTCGCCATATGGCGACCTCACTCTCAGGAACGGGTCGACATATGGCGACCCACACTCTCAAGCCGGGTCGCCATATGGCAACCCTGCAACACACCGAGCATGGGTCGCCATATGGCGACCTGCACACGCGAAGCATGGTTGCCATATGGCGATCTAGATCCACACAGTCCGGGTCGCCATATGGCGACCTGACTTCAGCCAGTCCAGGTCACCATATGGCGACCAGACCTCGAGCAGTCTGGTTGCCAATCGCAACCTGACTCAAGCAATCCTTGTTGCCATATGGCAACCATACCTCCAGCAGTTTGGGTCGCCATATGGCAACCTAACCCCAAGCAGTCCGGGTCGCCATATTGTGACCTGAGCTCAACCAGTCTGGTTCGCCATATGGCGACCTAACTTTGACCAGTCCAGGTCGCCATTTTGTGACCTGACCTGTCCAAATCCGGGTCGCCAAATGGCGACCTAGCCTTCCTAGTCTGGGTCACCATATGGCAACCTAACCTTTCAAAGACGAGGTCGCCATTTGGCGACCTCGGCTCTCTAAGTCTAGGCGCCATATGGCGAGCTGTGTCTCTCCTTTGTATTCGCTCTTGAGTCGCGATAAAAATGATTTTTCGTTTGTCTCAATCGGTGTTACGGTCGAAGCTTTTACGATTAAAACAAGTTAGAGTCACCAAACGAACCCCGGGTCACCAAATACAGCTCCCAGGTCGCCATATGGCGAGTGAGACCATACAGATTGGATTCCCTCTCAAATCCCGATAGAAATGCTCTTCGTTTTGTCTCAATCGGAGCTACCGTTGGAACTTTATGATAAAAACTCCAAAGACTCATTTTCCGGATGAAGTTCATGGTTATCAAATTAACGGAAACGGTTAACTAAACATCACGATTTTCTAAACTATACGAGATGTGTGAACTTCCTAATCTAAAGCGACGTCGTATCATTAAACGTTCTTTTCAAAGAAATCGTAAGAAATTTTAAGTCGAAATATGGCTCAAAGAGGCCTAGAACGCGACTAAATACCACTTTGCGATTTCAGATATACGATACAGAACAAGATAAATCTTGCGAAATCGAGAAGATAAATGTCAATTTTCCAAGATAATAATGAAGATCGAGATAAAAAGAAATATTTTCCGTGAATCGATAAACTCGAACCTAGGGCAAAAACTGAAAGGGGAACCGACCCTAGAAGGCACTATATATGGGGAGCTGAAGCTAAAGGCAAAGGATCCGGATGTTTAGACTTGGTGAAGCTCTGTTAGCTTTTAAGAACTTAGAACTTAGATGGCTAGAAGGGGAAAGTTATACTCAGACGTTTCTCCATCTTTTTCGACAATTCCGATCTCCTTAGACTCTACAACTCATTGCACTTAGAAACCCTAAGATTTATTCTCGACAAGCTCGGTTTCTATGACTGGCACTCGATTACCAGACGAACTTGCTCTGGCAGTTTGATCTTTGGTCCACTCTTTTAATTGAACTACGTTCGGCTTTGATCCTCGAAAGGGGTACGTAGGCAGCTTTCATAGGTTCAGTCTGAAATCAATCAAATATTTTCTCATATCTTTTTCGTATTTTGTTATCGAGCTGCGACTCAACTAGGTTTAAGGTTTTGGTTGCTAGAACTAGGTAACTGTTAACAGCTATTGCGGCTGAATCTTTGATAATCCTTTGTAATGATCGCAACACTCTACCCAGATTCAAAATAAGATCAAATGGGTTGTCTCCCATGAAGCGCTTGTTTATAGTCTTTCGCTTGATTTTTTGGAGGGTTTTTTGGCTATTATGGAGGTAGTGGAATACTTATTGGGAACAAATATCAACATCTTCTATGCTAATCTCGAACCAGGTCCCTACAAAACTTTTGATGGCTTCTTCTCCTTTGGTTTTTTCTCTTGATTTGTCTGAATCATCTCATGTATTTAATCTACTTTCAGCCGGAGCTTCTTCCATACATTTGTTTAACCATCAAATGATGTTGTTGAGAGGGAAGTAGATTGCATCAATCTCTTTGTATAACTCATCAAACATCCTCTCTTTAGCTTTATTGATGTCATATATCATCTCCTCATCTTGATCTCTCCTTTAAACTTTAGGTACTGCCGACATGGGGTGTAAGGTGGACTCCAGGAAACGAAAACTTCCATCATACTTTGGTAGACTCACATAATAGCTTCCCCAACTATGTGTCATCTCAAGTATTGCTTCCATATCTTCTTTTGAAATATTGTTGATCCTTCCATCCTTAGCATGTGCATTGCTCTCTTCATCTATGTACACTCCATGTTTATCTGGTGCTACTACACAGACCATTATTTTAGGTGAAACGGCAGCTCAAAAAGCCTCTCGGAATTCTGGAGTCGCATGGGTGTCGACTGATGCTGCTAGTTTGGGTGTTGATCGACACCTCAGCATCATCTTTATGCTCTGCCCATAATCAAAGCAATAAAGTTCACAAATCCTGGATCATCCCTTATCTCAATTTAGGGAGTGTTTCCTTTGACCACTATGATCGTTCGTAGAAAAATATTTTCCTATTAGCGTCATACACATTTGATTTGTCTGCATGTTGGAAACAGCTCCTAGAGTAACGATGAAGACTCTCCCAACTAGTAGAAAAGAATTCATTTCCATCTGAATATCCTGGACATGAAAATCCACTGGAACTAAGGCCTTGTCGGTTTTACCTAAAGGTTTCTGACAGTTCCTCCTGAATATATCTTGGAGCAATTGACAAAAAGTTAATGAATCTTGCTAAAGGCACTATCTTCAGACTTAACTGATTTTCTATCACCCTAGGCTATGAAACTGACTGAAGAACGTTGTCTCACGTAGTGCATTAGGGTAGCTATGACCTCCAATCATGCATGGAACCACGAACTTCCCAGGATCATTCTTGTTTTTCAGTGTAATCTTCTGCTTCATCTTCCTCTCTAATTTGATGGAAAATACGCTCAATGTCCTCGCTGTCTCTCGGATCTCTCTGAAAAAATATAGAGTCGATGGGACTGGTAAGCCTCATCAAATGGAGTGTCTGTAGGTATCTTTATCATCCTCTTGTGAAAGTATCCAGATCTTTATAATTAGCTTCTATCATTAGATGCTTAGGAACCTTGTTCTTCTTCCTCTTGAAGTATGTCCCTCAGTAGTGTTCTCAATGATCATAGCTCTGGTGCATCTTCAGGTTACTGATTAGTGTTCATTGTTGGTTCTGTTGATGTCTAAGACGAATGTCTTGAAGCATTCAGTCGGTTTGCACCAGTACTTGGCAATTGAACTCGGTCAGTAACCAGTGGGTGTTGATCGATAACAGTGGTATGGTTTCAAGAGATGCTCTCAGCTTCTTGTGTCGATCAACACCAGTGTGAAAGGTCGAAACACATGGAACTTTCGACTTGAAAGTCCCTTTCTTGGAGGCTTTCTTCCTTCACTACTTACTAGAAATCATCATCTATGATGGCACTCATGTGGCACTTCAACCGATTTCTTCCTCTCCAAATAAGTGTTTTTGGTGCTATTGTTGGATGCCAAGTTCTCAATAAGTCTCACAGCTTCTTCTGAATTCCTAGTGTTGAATTTTCCCTCATTAGTTGTGTCTAGAGTCATTTGGTAAACCAAAGTGATGCCTCTGAAGAAGCTACTAAGCAAATGTACCTTGTTGAACCCATGGTTTGGAAAATCTCTCTGATATGACTTGAACCTGATCTAGGAGGTTCTAAAAGACTCTACAAGCTTCTGTGTGGATGTATCAATTCTTTTCTCCAAGTCATCATACCATGCATCATCAAAGAAATTAAACAAGAAGGCATTTAATGTCAGTCCATAATGTAAGAGATCCTGGTGGTAACTTCATATGCCAATACGAAGCATCTCCAACAAGTGAGTACTTAAAGAGCTTGCAAAGAAGGTAATCCTCAGGGACTCATTGGTTTTGATAGCCGATACAAGATCCTCGAACCGCTCCAAATGGTCCATCAGATGCTAGTGTGGGTGACCATGATAAGGTGTATGTACCATAAGTGTAAAGTATGCAGGATTTAGCTCAAAATTGTGCTCCTGGAAAGTAAAAGGACGAATTGTAAATTTTGTTGGTGTAGTATTGATATGGACGGTTGTAATCAACCAGTGTTTTGGGTCGAACCACCTGGTCATTGTCATCAGCTACATCCTGAGAATTGTCTGCAGCATACTCAGCCTTAGCAGCTTTTAGAGTAGCGGCTTTTGGGTCAGGTTACATCCACCTGATCATCTAATCTATGACGTGCTGCATTACACTGATGACCCTAGCGGACATGCATGTCTCCATTCTCATCTCTTATCAGCACAAGAGTCGCGACCTTATTGCTTGCTCGCGGGTTTGTGTTGGTTGATGAAGATGTGTTGGTGTTGATCGCGTCTTGTTGACAATTATATTGATCGATGAAGAAGTGTTGGTGTCGATAGATTCTGCGTGCTTCTCTTTGCGGGTCATGCGTTCTACAAATGCAGGGTCAAAAAATACTAGCTCTTTCTTCTTGTTGCTTTGCGTAATGCTGAACATCCACATGAAAGACACAAGAAAAATATTATTATAAGTAAGTAAAATAAAATAAAAAACTAGACTAAGCCTATTAATCAAGTCTACTGATTAATCCAATGATCCCCGGGAACAACGCCAAATTTGATATTCATTCAAATTACCATTTAGCAACTTTCTCTCTCAAATAACTGGTGCAGTTGAAGTACTTAGGAACAAAATTGACAAGGATCTTGGGAACACAATAGGCTAATGATATTGAGATTAAACTAGGCAAATATTAATAAAGCAGTAAATAGTAGAGAACAAGTAAAGAAGATGGGTGTACCCAATATGATAAAATATCTAGACTTAGGATTTTAGGCAATATAATTATGATGTATTGATGCTAAGGGTGTGTGATAAACCGCCATAGAACATAAATACAATAGTAAGATATCCAAACTTTGATGTGATTCTAATCAGATGAGTAAGTCTTTGTTCCAGCCTTCGCCTGCGAACAGGGAGCGAGCCTCGATTGATACTATAGAGTGAGTGTCGATCGATTCTTCCTTAGACAAGCATTATCATCCTAATCAATATGTTCACTAAGTTAATTTAGACCAGCTCTCGCATGTATCTAACAACCTAGCTTAGCTTAATTAATGTTAGGTAATGAACATATTGTCGTAGCTATCAGTATCTTAAGTTCATGTTCTAGTTAGCTACTCTAGAAAACCAGCAGTAAGTCCAATTCTGATGAATGATCCGAAAGATTCACCATATCAGGTCTATCTTTCAATAATTCATCTAAACCCTAATTAAAACCCTAAATCTAAAAAGAGAAACTACTCACACATGATTAAGCAAAGCATAACAATAGTCTGAATATAATGCATAAATAAAATTAGGTATAAAACTATAGTTTTAATACAAAAGCTCTGAATGAGTGTTTCATCTTCTCTCCAAAAAATAACTAAAAAAATTCTAAGAATTGTGGTAATCTGTAAGGGAGTTGTGGGTGGTGTGTTTCCAAAACAATGGTAAAACACATAATACTGGGTATAAGTTGGCCACGAGTAGTCTTATAATTTATGTGGATCTTCCGAGATTGAGTTGGTCTTGACTAAAGTCGGCATGCCTACTCGTGTGGGTGTCGAGCGACACTAAGGAGGCAGTGTCGAGTGACACTCTTCCTAAATCTCTACTCTGACTTTTGATTTCTTCAACAACGTCGAGTTTTCTCATCAAAAATCTCCATTGTGCTCCATAATCTCCACATTCCTCCAAAACATACATGGACCTGAAAAGATTATAAAATCGACTCTAAACAGACATAATATACTCTAAAAACCAGATATACTATGGATGAAAACTGGTAAAATCCATAGTATATCACTATTACATAAATAAATTTGATACAAGTCTTTCAGCAGAAAGATGAGGAGAAGGCTTTGAACTTCAATTACATATATTTTTACAGTTTAATTTGATTGGTTGATGGTTTTACAGTTTAATTTTAATTTTATTCGTCTACTAATTTTAATTTTATTCGTCTACTAATATAAATAAATCAATTAAAATTATTCTATTGTAAGTGTTTTAAATTATATTATATGGTCATTCATATAAAACTATTATATGATAAGTCACTAAAAAGTTATATTAATCAAAATATTTTTCACAGGATTTTTCTAGAGTTAATATTCTATTAATATAATTCACATAGCTTTGATCTTAAGAAAATTGGCATGCTTACTTTTAATAGCAAAAAAATAAAGAAGAAATAAATAAAAATAAGAGGAAAGAATAATAAAATATGTTTGTTATGTTCTTGGTTCTTTTATATTCTTATTTATTTAATTATATTTGTTTGTCGAGATACATTATTTTTGCGTTACTATAAATGTTGACTAATTAGTTTTATGTGTTTTAAAAAATCACGATAAATTAAGTAAGGAAGATCAATAAAAATGACCAGTTCTACAAATGATAATCTCAAAATGGAAAATATAGTGAAAATGGAAAGTAAGAAAAATTATTAAAAAAATAATAATATGTATTTTTGCTGTATAATAAACTTTTAAAATCTACAGTAATATAATTTTAACAATTTTTATACAAATACAAATATTTTATTTTGATTTCATATTTTCTCACATTAATATTAGGTATATATGACTAAAATAATGACATTGCGTTATTTTAAATTTTAAATTTATTTTATTTTATATATAACTAGTTAATCAGATTTAATATATTTATATATATATGTGTTTAAACTAATTTAAAATAAATGATAATAATACTTTTAAAGGATATCTAGAACTATGCTTAGTTTTTTAATAAAAAAACTTGTCTAGTGGATTTGTGTTTGATAAAATAGTGTGAGGGTGAATGGATCCAAATAGCTATCATGAACTCTTACCACTTTCTACAGAGGTTCTTGAGTTGCTGCACTGTTTGATGAATGGTCTGTTTTTCACGTGCTCGACTGTTGATTCCGAGTTTAGTTGATCTGGTTAGAAGAACATAGCTTGGTTTTGGGATTTTTACGAGAAATTGTATGATTGATGTCGTGAGATTAAACTGTTTTCAAGGAGGTTTTTAGTAGAGAAAGATACAAGCGATTTCCTAAGATCTACTGTTTCCGTTGAAACCCTAGATTGTGTCGTCAATCGTTTGCCCCTATCTTCCTTCACCTCTCCTTTCCTTTTATAGATTTAACATTCCCTCTCCATGTTTGCCCTAAATTCTTTCCCCCTAAGGGACCGGGCCCAGGATCGGGCCTCGTGGGCCTTTTGGCTCAAGGAGGGAATCCCGAGGTCAAGATGTTGGATGGGCCTTGTTGAGGGTATGTAATTCCTCTCCAACAGTAAGTACCCTCTTAGTTCATTGAGCGGCGCATGCTCAGCTCGATGGGCTAGCAAGAGTAGGTTTGGAGAACAACGAATTCTCGGAATTGGTTATCTCCCTCGGGGCGATCGCTCAGTGAATCCATATGTAACATGACTTCTTTTTTCTTGTTTGAAACGTTCTCAGGTTTGGTTTGAGCTAGTCGGTCGGATTGGTTTGACCGGCCCGGTTTGATATGGATAAGTTAATCCATGATTTTTGATTTCGTTCGGAAAGAGGCATCTTAGTAGGCGTAGTAGGCTTATTGTGTCTAATTATTATATTTCCCTCGAAGCCCGTGCCTTTTTGCTATAAATAGAGCATCCCCCTCTTCATTCATTCATTTTCTCGCGATTCTGAAAAGGTATTATATCTTCCCCTCTCTCTCTCTTGTGCCATGTTTTCCTTTACCGCCGTTCCTCGTTTTCTGATTTGCCACCGTTAATCTCTGATTTTCCGGTCACCTCTCTTCTTCATACGGTCGCAAGTATGCTGTCATTTTCCCAAAAAGGTATTCTCCATCTGAGAAAGGGAAGGGCGTTTGGACTGCTCCGAGCCCTCCGAAGAGAACGCCGGTCGGCCCAAAATTACTCGGGTCCGCGATTAGGGCACATCACAACACTTCTGACAGTGCAAGCTTCCTTAATCTAAAGAGAACCCACGATACTGAAGATTCGCTTCGAAGGGATGGGGATGGAAGATGTTCCGAGGATGCTTAGTTGGGAGTAGATCTCGCCGGAGATGATTCTTCAACTGATGATGACGCAGAAGGTCGTTCACCCGGATCTGGACCTATCGAGATCGAAAAAGATGGGGAGCGAGTCCTGAATGTTTCTATGGCCGAACGACGAGCCAGCGAGTTTGAGTCTGCCGGGCGATTGATCCCGTTTGATAATTATCATGATAAGATAATCAAAAAGCTTCCGGATCTTCCGCTGGAGTTCTTGCGCCCATCCGTGATAGAGGGTCAGGACTGGGACGACGTTCTCCCGACTTGGTCGACCCTAAAGGGAGCTTCCGCATTGATGTGGGAATGTGACGCGTATGGTGATACATTCATGATCCCGAGGCCTGACCAACCCCCATGGATGCCGCCAATCGGTTACCAGTGCCTGTATGAATCTTTTTTTGGAAGAGACTCCAAACTTTGGTTTTCGATTCCACGCGTCGTCTTTTTCTATTGTGCTCGCCGGGACATGGCCATTATGCAACTAATGAATGGGGCGATTCGTATTGCTGTTGATCTGATGGTAATGGCAGCGGAGATATACTTATCAATGAGCATGCGGGTCTTTGAGGAGATGACGCAGACCCAGCCGAAACCGAACGGCTTATTTGCAGTGCAAATGCGATCGGGACTCCATATCCTCACTGTTCACCCTTTTAAGACCAAGAACTGGCAGCGTCATTATTTCTACGTCAGAGACGATGAGGCTGCCTTCAAAGAACCACTGAGCGACAGCTTCCGTGTCCTATGGAGCCCTTGTATTGGTAGTTAGTCGATGTCGAGCAACCATTTTCTTGATACCAGTTCTAACCCTCTACCCCTTTTCTTTGTTGCAGTTACGCATCCGAATACTATTGGATATCCTGAGACATTTTGGGAGGACGCTCTGGAGATAGCAGCACTCAGCCAGCATAAGTGGAGTGAATTCGATTAGAAGATAATCCTCCGTCAACGAAGGAGAATCGCTCGAGGTCAGTCCGATTGCCCGATCACTTCGGTTAACTGCGTATTGGAAACAGTTAACGCGACAATTACCTTCTTTGGCAGTCGACTGGTCATCACAACTCCCTTGCCCCGACTCCAAAGGAGAGAAGCTGAAACTTCCATTAATGGGCATGATCCCGAAGGTTTACCCGAGTTATAGCGAAATCCTTATTGCCCAGCTGGGTACTGAGATTCTTGACTAGATGAAGGACCGAGATCACACAGACGAAAGACAGAACGATGAGTGGGAAAACCGGCAGGTCAGGCGAGAGTTCCATCGGGTGATTCCGGTGATTTCGAAGAAGGGGTGCCGGTCGATCGAGAGGCTGAAGCCCTCTCCGTGAAGAAGAAGAAGAGGTCGAGGTCCTCCAAGAAACCAAAGGCTGATCTTTCCGCAGATGACACTGATCATACGGGTGGTGATTTAAATTTGCACTATCAATTTCCATCAGAATTAGGAATGTAGGGTAAACCTTACTTTCCCAGAGGTCCCGGATATCTGCTAAACCACATGCCAATCAGTCACAATACGCAGTAAATATTGAAAGACAAAGTAAGAATCGAAAAGAGAGAAAATAGATGTTTTATTCTGAATTTGCGTATGAGCGTTTACAACAGGATAAGAGCCTCGACTATGAGAGCTATCGGTGAGATCCCTAGTTCTAATAACCTAAGACTGCAAAACCCTAGATGAGTCAGAGCTCGGATAACAAAAACGGAAAGTTACCTAAATGCTCTAAGTTCTAAGCCATGTTTGCTCTAAGTGAAGATTTTCGTGTATCCCTGCATCATCACCCTTGAAGTCCTTATATACTCCTCTAGAGGCGGTTGGCTCTTTCCCTTTCTGCGCAAGGTCAAATTTATCGCTTCACGGAAATACTCATTTTTTCCTCGATCTTCATGATTATCTTCGAAAACCTAACGTTTATTCCTTTCTACAAAATAAAAAATAAACCGTCGCAAAGTTTGGGCTTAATTTTTGGATAAAATCGCGAGTGGGCCATTAGCCGAGCTTTAGACCTCGTCTGGCCGTTTTCTGACTTAGGCGTATCTACGATTTTATCGAAAGAGCATTGCTAAGATGACGTCGTCCGAGAGTTAGGATCTTTCGTATGTGGCGTGTGACTTTAGGTGTTTAGTTAACCGTTATCGTCTCATATGATCGACCCTATCCTTTCTCGAGAAACAAGTTCTTTTGCTAAAGTTCCAATGTCTATCCCGATCGAGACGGAACAAAGATAAGTTCGATCAATTATCGAAAGAGGGAGTTTAACGAGGACGAGGTGAAACTCGATTGATTTGATCCGACTTGCCAAACGGGTGGGTCGAATTGCTCTTGCCATCTAACTCACTTGTATGACGAGTTGGACAGTCCAACTTGCCGTATGGGCGAGTTAGTTGGTCCGTTACGTCCAACTTACCCGTATGGTGAGTTGGACAGTCCATCTCGCCGTATGGGCGAGTTGGTTGGTCCGTGCCGTCCATATCACCGTACGGGCGAGTTGGTCGTGTCATGCCGTCCAACTCGCCGGTATGGCAAGTTGGTTGGTCCGTTCCATCCAACTTGCCCGTATGGCGAGATGGACAGTCCAACTCGCCATACGGGCGAGTTGGTTGGTTTGTGCCGTCCAACTCGCCCATATGGTGAGTTGGACATTCCAACTCGCCGTAAGAGTGAGTTGGTTGATCTGTGTTCCTTTCTTTCGAGTTTTGGCCCGAAGACTTTCGTTAAGTCAGTTTCGAGACTGCATTCCTATAGAAACACGATTTTTAGATGCTGATTTCGAGAATACCGGTTTTGACCCCAACAGTTAGCCCCCTAGCTCACCAGTTTCGGGGACGATTCTTGCGGGCGAGTGGGGATGTTTAATCGGAATCCACTGTAAAAATTGGTTTTTCTCGAAAAGTTTTTTTCGATTATTTTAATGCGGAAAATCCTTCAGCCTTTGTTTTTTTTTCTATAAATATAGCCTCCCATTTCTCATTTTCTCCATACTCTCTAATTTCCTCAAGTTTGCTTTGCTGTTTAGAAAAAAAAACTCCTCCCGAAATGTCTTCTTCCAGTAACTTCCAGAGGAGTGGTGATGTCGAAATGAGCCACACTGCTGGTGTGAATTTGTTGGATCTTCGTACCACTGGAGCCGTCCCGGCTGATATTATGGAATTCCTTTCTTTCCAGAGCGAGTTGACTTGTCGTGAGGCCGAGGAGACGGTGAACCCTGCACGCGTCATGCCTCCGAGATCTGTAGCTCCAGCGGATACCTTGGCCCCCGAGGTTCCCCCGGTGGGTGATGTTGTTCCTACTGGAGGGGAGGTTACCGCGCATGCGCCGACATCCGAGGTTCATCCGTCGGGTTTTTCTACGACCCCAGTTCAGGTCATCAATGTGGAGCCGGTTCAGGAATCAATGCCTCCTACCCCAGTCAAGAAGACGATCGTCTTGGGGTTTTCTGTGCCTAGCATGATTCCGGCTTCTACGAAGAAGGGTCGTAAGAGACCCTGCATTAATCCAGACGTGTCTAAGAAGAGGAGGTCCACCAAGGAGCCTGAGATTGACTCTCTGCCTGCAATGGTTTCCAGACATCGTGCTAAGGTATAGTTTGAAAAAATCTTCTTCCTTTTCATCCCTTTCTTCTTTCCGTGCATCGACTGATTCTTTTTCTTTTTTCCAGTTTGTCTCGCTGATCGATGGAATGATCAGTGAGTGCGGCTTGGAGGCCGGCCGTCTTTCTAAGGAGTTGGCGGAATCGCGAGAGAAATCATTGCAGTTTGAAGGTAGGTTGACGGTTATCGAGGACGCCCACTCCCTTGAGATAGCCCACTTCGAGTCTCGAATCGGTGAGTTGGAGCAGGATCTTGGGAAGACTACTATCTTGTTGCTTAAAGCAAAAGAGGCAAAGATTGCTAAGTCTTTGGAATTGCACCGACTAAAGCGTAAGATCAAGAGTGAGGAAGAATCATCAGTTGGTGCGATCGACGAGGTCTGGGAGATCGTTTGTGCCGAGTTTCGGACCCGTCTGGCAAGGATAGCTGACTTCCTTGATTCGTTGGCGGTTGTCCATGTTAGGGACTTGGGCTTGGAGAGCATCTAGGGAGGGATGCAACAGGTCCAGTTGTTTAATGGTGATACGCCTCCGTCCCCACGAACTGAGAATGCCAAGCTTTCTGTTCGCAGAGCAAAGTTAGCGGACATGGATGGGGACTTTGACCTGATCCTCGCAGGCCTGATATCCGAATGCATCTTCCCACTTTGCTCGGGCGGCACTGACGGTCAGGGTCCTGCAGCCAACGAAGGTGCAGGCGAGGCCAGGGGATGATTGGTGAAGTTGAGGCTCTGCGTGCAGAGGACGATTGAGTTCGAAGTCTCGTATGAGACTCTGTTTATTTTAATGTTATCTGTTTGTGTTTTAATCCGGCCGAGTGTGGCCGTGTTTTTATCACGTGACTGGCTGCTTGTGGCCTTAAATACCAGAAGCTTCTGCGGCCCTTGTTTTTATTTTTTAAATAAACTATTTCATTGTTTTCCAAGGTTTTATCGAGTATCGTTACAGGCAAATAGATTTAGACTTCAAGTATATAGGAGAGAATACGAGTTGTCATCTTGCTCTCAACTCTTTTGCTGATTGTCCTATTCGTTGCTCGTTCAGGATGTTTGAAAGTTTTCATAGGTTCCGGGAGTGATTAGATATGGGCGAAGAGACATGCTTTTAGGATCTCGTATATTTTTGATATCATGCCTTGAGACGTTAGAGACCAGTGTACTGGGTTTAGGACAAGACCTAGGTCTAATCAGGGTTCTAGGGGGTGCGGTGACTACTCTGACTTACGTTTCCCGTATTGTTTTCAACCTGATTCCATCCCGATTTAGAGTCCGCAATATGTTCTCGGCTTAGGTGACTTGTATGGTAGGAATCAAGCATCTCTTCAAGGACAATTTTTAAGCCTCCCAAAAGTGCTGACCAAAAATTTGGATTTCTTTTATAGGGTTATTACCCTTGTGTCGGGTGTTCAAGAGTTATCTTGACGAGATGGCTTAGTCTGTTCAAGACGTTTAAGAGTTTGTTGTGATGAGCAACGAACTTATTGGTGGATATTACCGTTTTTGATTCTTCGCCAAGAATACGTGTTAAGAAGGTGTGCGTGTTTTATAGTCGTAGATAGACTATTTTTATTGTGAATATATTATTTCGAGAAGTTTTTACGACTGAGAAAGGAGTCCCTCGAGCGTTAGCGACGTCTCGCTACGTCGAAGGTTGAATTTTTGCATCGATTTTGTGGGAGTTTTTCTGAAAAAGTTTCAAAAACTGATCGAATCGGAAGTGAATAGTTTTGACTTTTTTGGGAGTATACGAGTATACGTATACGTACCCACTCCCCTCCCCCCTTTTTTTGATGAGGGGGGACAGCTGGGCTTGTCTTGCGACGAACTGCCTACGTACGCTTTTTAGAGATCAAGCCGTCTCGTAGTTCAGTGCTAAGCATTGTTTTAGTGCTAGTATTTCTTGAGGTGCATCGCATTCCAAGTTCTCGGAATTTTGATATCCTGCATATTCGCGATTTCGTACGAGCCCGGTCGGACGACCTTTAGTACTTTGTAGGGTGCTTCCCAGTTTGCTCCGAGTTTTCCAGCGTTCCGTTCGGCGGTTTTCTGGAAAACTTTTCGAAGGACTAGGTCATCTTCTTTGAATCTGCGACTTCGTACGTTGTTATAGTACTTTCAGCCGCATGTTGATAATTTTGGATTCGTATAAGGGCCTGATCCCGGCATTCGTTGATCAGGTCGAGTTTGTCGAGCAGCATCAGATTGTTTTACTCTTCTCGTTCTGGGAGTAATCTTCTGCACAGTCGGGGGAACTCGACCACTGCTTGGATCATGCACTCTGCTCCGTACACGAGGGCGAACGGGGTTTCTCCCATTGCGCGTCTCGGAGTTGTGCGATGCGACCATAGGACTCCTTCAAATTCGTCGACCCATCTACCCTTCTTGGCGTCCAAATGTTTTTTGAGTTCATCAAGGATGGTTTTACTAGTAGTTTTGTCCTGGCCATTACTCGCCCGTATTGCGAGTTGGACAGTCCACCTCTCCGTACGGTCGAGTTGGTTGGTCCGTGCCGTCCAACTCGCCGAACAGGCGAGTTGGTCGATCGGTGTTCCTTTCTTTCAAGTTTTGGCCCGGAGACTTTCGTTAATTCAGTTTTGAGACTGCATTCGTATAGAAACACAATTTTTAGATGTTGATTTTGAGAATACCGTTTTTGACCCCCAACAATTGGGTGGCGCACGAAGGCAATGATGATTGCACGGAGGTTCAAGGACATAGTCCCCGATAACTTCTTGTAGAGGGGCCCAATAAGACTTCTGGGCCAAGTGGAGGATATTTTCGGATGGAGGGTCTGAGTGGGCGATTGAAAAAAGATGAGGGGAATCGTTCGACTGATCAACATGTGATTCTTCGCCCACTCCTAATGCCAAGGAATGAGTCGGAGCACCCGCTTTTTCTCAGAGGGTAGATGTGCCATCCACCCGACACATGCTCTCGAGCTGCCTACGTACCCAAAAAAGGGATAAAGCCACATGTAGTTCCATTTGATTGAGCGATTTTATGTCATTTGATCAATATGACGAGGCAAAAGCGACGTGAAACGACTCTCTCGGTGTGATGGCTGAACCCGATAGAGGGTTGCCTACGTACCCCAAAGGGGGATGAAGCCATACGTAGTTCCAGTTGGCCGAGGGATGCTTAATCATTCGCTCGTTATGATAAGAGGGGAAAGTGTCATGAAGCGACTCACTCGGTATATTTTATTGGATGTCAAACAAAAGTGACATGCTGTCATTCGTTCGGCTCTTTTGTTTTTATGAGTAGTACTTCCGGAGGTTGAAGGCGTTCCATGAACGAGGAACTGATTCTACGGATGATGTTTCCAATCGATAGACACCCATTTTGACGATCTTGGTTATCTTATAGGAACCTTCCCAGTTGGCTCCCAGTTTTTTTCTCCCCTTCCTTCTTGTTTTCTAAAAATTTGTGGAGGACGAATGGAGCTCTAACGGTCGCACGCAGACCTTCTTGCTGTAGTAAGCTTCAACGAGGTTGTTGATAGTTCTGGATCCAGAGAAGGGCCTGATCCCGCCGTTCTTCGATCGCGTCGAGGGCGTCATACAACATATCCCTGTTTAATTTGATGTTTTGGGGCATCTTTTTCCATCGTAAACTAGCAAAATTGACTTCTGTTGGGGCCATTGCCTTGATACCGTAGGCCCAAAATGGTGTTTGCTATGCCACGGTCCATGGGGTCGTCCGATGGGGCTAGAGAACCCCATAGATCTCGTCTGCCCAGTGTCCCTTCTTGAGATCGAGACGTTTCTTGAGTCCATCAATGATCGCCTTATTCGTAACTTCTGCTTGACCATTTCCATGGGTGTAGCGGGCGTCGACATTTTGAGGCGGATTTCCCATCTGTTGGAGAAACTGCAGAAGTTGTTTGAAATAAACTGGGAGCCGTTGTCGGCGATGATTTCGTAAGGGATGCCATGCCGGCAAATGATGTACTTCCAGATTAAGTTTTGCACTTCTTTGTCGGTTACATGAACAATTGCCTCCGCTTCCACTCAATTGGTGAAATAATCCATCATGATGAGGACGAATCGTCGCTGTTTCAAATTTGACACCGGTCAAACTATGTCTATCACGCAGCGCATGAATGAATAGGGGGCCGTGGTTGTTCTTAGTAGCTTAGTCGGAGAGCGTATGTGGGATGCATGTATTTGGCATTTGTCGCACTTTACGGTGTAGGTTTTGCAGTCTGAAACCATTTTCGACCAATAGTGTTCTATACCTTTGATTTTGAGGACTAAAGATTGGCCGCCCGAGTGGTTATCTGCTGCTCCCTTGATGGTTTCAGCCATGACAAAACGTGTTTCTTCTCCACAGATATAGGTCAAGAAAATGATGTTTGCAGTCCGGTGATACAGTTTATCGTCCATCACGATGTATTTGGAGCTTTTGGCCTTTAACCGTCGTGTTCCAACTTGTTTGTCGGCAGTTTTCTGCTTGTTAGGTACCTAATAAAAGGGGTTCTCCAATCGGTGGGGCATTCTTCCGCTGAGCGATCAGACAGGGTGTCAATCTCCATATCTTCGGCCTCTGTGACTGACAGAACGGTGAGCTCATCGTTTTTAGTGTGTGTTATACTCGGTTTGTCGATATGCTGGATTGGTATCGTCCGGTGCACTTGATCTTTTGGATTTTTTCTGAGTGCTGCTAGGGCGTCTGCGCAGACATTTTCTCCAAGCGGGATTTTAGTCAATTTGAAGAAATCAAATTTCCCAGCGAGATCTTGTACTACATGGATATATGCGTCCATTCGGTCGTTCTTGGCGCCACTGAACTGATTAACGACCAACTGGGAGTCACAGTACGCATGGATACAGTTTGCTCCAATGGATTTGGCGAGGCGCAAGCCGGCGATGAAGGATTCGTATTCGGACTCGTTGTTAGAGGCGTTGAATCCTAGCCTGGACGATTGACGGAGTAATTCGCTTTTCGCTGACTGTAAGTGGACGCCAACGCCGGACCCCTGGGTAGAAGACGACCCATCCACGTGTAGGATCCAATGTTTATCCGGAAATATGAGATCTTGTTCTAGTTCAAGAGGAATTTTGATGATGAAGTCGGCAAGTACCTGAGACTTCTCGGCTGGTTTGCTTTGGTATGTTATATCGTGTTCGCTGAGTTTGATCAACCATTTGGATAATCGACTAGATTGATTGGTATTTTGCATAATCGTGCGTAAAGGCTGATTAGTAAATATGACGACATAATGAGACTGAAAATATGGTCAGACTTTCCTTGCCGAGGTGATGACGGCCAGAGCCATTTTTCGAGAGTCGAGTACCGTGTCTGCGCGTTGGTCATTCGTTTGCTGGTGTAGTATCTTCCCTTTTGCTCACCACGATCCTCTTTTATCAGGACGCTGCTGACGGCCGTGGGGGAGACCGCGATGTAAAGATAAAGTATATCTCCTTTGTCGTGTTTGGCCAGTACTGGTGGTGTCGATAAGTAGTGCTTGAGCTCATCGAACGCTTATTCACATTTCTAGTTCCAAACGAACCTCTTGTTGCAGTGTAACAAATTGTAGACTGGGAGACACTTATCAGTCGAGTGAGATATAAATCGGTTGAGTGCTGCTACTCGGCCCATTAGTCGCTTAACTTAGCGGTTGTTTTTAGGGCTAGGAAGGTCTAAGATTGCGGAGATCTGCTTCGGATTTGCCTCGATTCCTCACTGGGTCAGTATTTAACCGAGGAACTCACCGGACATAACTCCGAATGTGCATTTATCTGGGTTAGCTTCATACCATACTCGTTCAGGGTTTGGAAGCAATATGTAAAGTGATCGAGGTGATCGGTTTCCGCGAGATATTTTACCAACATATCATCAATATATACTTCCATAGTGTCTCCAAGTCGGTCGGAAAACATTCGGTTGATGACTCGCTGATAGGTAGCGCCTGGGTTTTTTGAGGCCGAATGGCATAACCATATAGCAGTATGTCCCCTATCCGTAATGAAGGACATTTTTTCTCGGTCGTGGGGTGCATTGCTATCTGATTGTATCTGGAGAATGCATCCATGAACGTTAGTAGCTCGTTCCTGACTGTTGAATCGATGAGGCGATCGATCTGAGGGAGGGGGAAGCTATCCATCGTGCATGCTTTGTTAATGTGGGAACCGAAATCCACACTGTCAGTCTCCGTAAATTACGGAATATCCAAGAGAACCCGACTTTCACAGAGGTCCCGGATTATCTGCGTAAACACAGGAAAACAAAGAAGAAAGAGATAACAGAATATCGATAGTAAATTGCACAAAGGCGTTTTATTGTATGATAACAAAGCTACAGGATTTTCCGAAGAACAAAACGAGTAGAATCTAGCTAACAAATAGAATGTCAGAACAAAGATGAAGAAGAATCTAAGTAAAGTTTCGAGTATGCAGTCGTCTATATTCTAAATTCTTATAAGTAAGCATAGTTATTCTAGGTCTAAATCTTCGGATTCCTGCGCCTTTAGCTTTAGCTCCCCTTATATATGCCTTCTGGGTTGATTTCTCTTTCTTTTTTTGCCCCTAGGTCAAGTTTATCGCTTTGCGGAAACCTTCCTTTTTATCTTCATCTTCATCATTATCTTGGAAACCTAACATTTATCTTCCGATTTCGTGAGACTTATCTTCTTCTGTGAGTAAAGATACATCGTCATAACATTGTTGGGCTCAATTTCGTATGAAATTACAAGTCGGGTTTTAGCGGCATTCTAGGCACCTTTGGGCCGTGTTTCTACTTAAATGTTTTTACGATTTCTTCGAAAGAACATTTAATGATACGATGTGGCTTTAGCTAGGAAGTTCACACTTCTCGTATAGTTTGGACAACTGTGGTGTTGAGTTAACCTTTGCCTTTTCTACGATAACCATGAACTTCATTCAAAAAATGTGTCTTCGCAGTTTTTATCGTAACGTTCCAACGGTAGCTCCGATTGAGACGAAACGAAGCGAATTTCTATAGAAATTCGAGAGAGAAACCAAGGGATGTGGTCTTACTTGCCATATGGCGACCTGGAGCTATATTCGGTGATCCTGGGTTTGTTTGGCAACTCTCACTTGTTTTTATCGTAAAATCTCAACAGAAACTCCGATTGAGACAAAATGAAAAGCATTTTGATCGCGACTTGAAGAGGAACACAAAGGAGAGACACAGCTCACCATTTTGCTAACCATACTTGGAGAGCTGAGGTCGTCATATGGCGACCCATTTTTGAAAGGTCTGGTCGCCATATGGCGTCCCGGTCTCGGAGAGCCTAGGTCACCATATGGCGACCCAAACTCGAAGAGCCTAGGTCGCCATATGGCAAACCAGACTCGGGGATACTAGGTTGCCATATGGCACCCCAGACTCGGAGAGCCTAGGTCGCCATATGGTGACCCGGACTAAGAGAGCCTAGGTCTACATATGGGGACTCGGTCTCGGAGAGCCTAGGTCGCCATATGGCAACCCGGACTCCGAGAGCAAGGTCGCCATATGGCGACCTGGTCTCGGAGGGCCTAGGTCGCCATATGGCGACCCAGACTCGAAGGGCCTAGGTCGCCATATGGCAAGCCGGACTCAAAGGGCCTAGGTCGCCATATGGAGACCCGAAGTCGGAGGGCCTAAGTCGCCATGTGGCGACCCGGACTCGGAGAGCCTAGGTCACCATATGTGATGAACCCTCGAGAGGAGATCCTTTTGTCCCTGATACTTTTGAAGGAAGATCTGATGGTTTTGAGAGAGATCTGGGTTGGTTTTGATGATGATGGATGGATTGATTGGATGATCTTTAGAAATGATCTATGAACTGAGCAGATCTTGTGTAGATGTGTCCTTGATCAAGAGAATGAACTCTGTTTTCGATCGAAGACAGGTTTTGCTTGCAGAGAATGAACTCCTAGCAATCAGTGTTCATGGATGAACAAGGGATTCACAAATTTAGAGAGAATTTTGATAAAAAGGTGAATGTTTTTTTCAGAAACAAAAGAGAGTTTAAGTAGAGAAGAAGGAAATTGAAAAGTCCTAAAATTGTAGAAAAATAAGAAAAACTTAATTAAAACTAAAATTGTCTTGAAAACTCAAGAATTGTTTATTTTGGCTGACTCCTTGACTTGAATTTCGTGGCTAGCCTTGCTGAAAGAAAGAATGGATCCTCAACTTGTGTATTGATCTTATTTTAGACCCATAAAAAGGCATAAATCATCCATGGGGCTGATCCACATCTTTTCCATCTTGTTTGACATGATTTTCACAGCAAAAGTACGATGTTTATGCTCCATTCCAGACTTAGATTCATCTTCAAGCTTTCCATTCAGCCATCCCGGTTTATCCTTGACCGCATAGTCCTCTGACTCAAGCATGGTTGCATCAATATGGCAACCTGGACTCGGAGAGCCTAGGTCGCCATATGGCGACCCGTTCTCGGAGAGCCTGGGTAGCCATATGGCTACCCAGACTGCGTGGGTCTAGGTCGCCATATGGCAACTAAGACTGCGTGGGTCTAGGTCGCCATATGGAAACCCGGATTGTGCAGGTTCAGATCAACATAGGGCGACTGGTAACCTTGGTGCGTAGGTCGCCATATGGCGACCCGTACTTTGCGTGTGCGGGTCACCATACGGTGACTCGTGCTTTGCGAGTGTAGGTCGCCATATGGTGACCTGGTTTCTTAAAGGCAAGGTCGCCATATGGCGACATGGTTCGTTAAAGGCGAGGTCGGCATATGGCGACCTGGTTTGTTAATGGCGAGGTCTCCATTTGGCGACCCGGGTTTGTACACTCGAGGTCGCCGTAAGGAGTCCTAGGTTCGAGGTGCTTTTGTTCCTTCCAAAATAATCTTTCGATAAGTTATTTCTAGAATCGGTAACCTTAGTCGATGATTTCGAGATAAGCATTTTTGACCCCAACAGTTAGCCCCCCATCCTGCATAGTCTCGGAGATGATTTTTGCGGGCGAGTAGCATGTTTTAATCGGAATCACGACTAAGAGTACTTTTCCGGGAACTTTTTTGAGGCTGGTTTACCGCTAAGATTATCCCCCCTTATTTTTTGATATGTAGTGAATTCTCATTCTTCATTTTCTTCACACCTTATCATTTCTTTAAGCTACCTCTGCCTTCTCTCTAAAAATTCGTAAGAAAGATGTCTTATTCCCAAGGTGACAAGAAAAATTCTGACGTCGAGATGAGCAATTCTACTCTTTCAGCGATTCCTTTAAAATATGCTCCTCCTGGCATTGTTTCGGACTACGCATCTGGCTTCTTATCCTTCCAGTATAAGCTTTCCCGGCGTGGCGCCGAAAAGGACGTTGTCGAGTCTTCTGCTCAACCGTTGATATAACACCCCCAGACCGTCCTAGGCTTGACTAACCCGAAACGACCCGGAAGCGTTACAGTTTGGCGAGTACCGCAGTCAGTCCAGTCAAAACTTCAGAACAAATCCGAAGTCCTGACCAGTCTGACCAAAATACCGCCCCTCTCGACCTCGGCCTAAGGCTTGCCAACCAGTACCTTGGTCGAGAGTCGTGTTAAGTTTGGAAAAACCTATATATCAGCGTTCTACGGGGATTTTATTAAACAAAACATACTTTTATTTATTTTACAAAGTCGGGAACTCGACTAAGTCCTCAAAGTACAACAAAAGAGAATATCAAGTCAAACGGGTATCCATGAAAAACAAAGCGAGTGAAAACATAAGCATCTTGCTCCTTGCAAACAACACATGAAAACTACGCTGGCCTCGTCCTCTGCACCCCGCAAATGTCCGACCCTCTAAGGTTACCTGCATAATAGAAGAGGGTATGAGTAATTGATAATTACTCAGTGAGTTCCATTAACTAAACAACAATTCCCCCTTCAGCCCATGCTCAAACACAAAACAAGCAATCACAAATAAATATGCATGCAAATAAACAATGCGGAAGTTCACAAGCAATCACAAATAAATATGCATGCAAATAAACAAGCAATCACAAATAAATATGCATGCCATGGAAAAAGTTCATACCCTCCAAGTGATCAGATTCTTCTTCAATCTCTCGGTGCTCTTGACCACATTCTCATTTTCAAAGTTGGAATCAGACTCTGACTTGCTGGATGAGCTTGATTCACTTGACCCATCATAACCGGCTGCTCCGGATGCTTGCCCATTTCTTCATAACCGTACCACATTCCTCATTCTCGATCCATTCCCACCTCTCGATTACCAACACCAGAAACTGCAAGACAAGAAAAGGGTAAGGTCCTAAATTCCCATAGCTGATCTAACGTACCTAGTCCTAAGCAGAGGACGTGCAAGTTCCCTAGTGATGTTGTTTGTGACTCCTTCTGACTCGATAAAAAATTTAATAACCTGCAAACGAAAGAATGGTATCTCAACCATGCTCTAATATCACCATTTGTAACAACCCCGGACCGTCCTAGGCTGGACTAACCCGGAACAATCCAGAAGGTTTACAGTTTGGCGAGTACCACCGTCAGTCCAATAAAAACTTCAGAACAAATCTGAAGTCTCGACCAGTCCGACCACAATACCGCCCCTCTCGACCTCGGCCTAAATCTTGCCAACCCGTACCTTGGTCGAGAGTTGTGTTAAGTTTGGAAAAAACTATATATAAGCCGTGGAGAGTAGGTAACTCCACCACTGGAGAACTGGGCTTCTCCCTATCTAACCCCATGGTCCACATCATCGGAGAATTGGGCTTCTCCCAATCTAACACCGAGATGGCCATACTTTCTAGTCTAGGCGCAACACAAGACAAGCCAGCATGAGAGAGCTCCGCCTCTAACCTCCATGCAATGCGTACCTATACTAGATGCACAACAAACACACACAGACACACACACACACACACACACACTCGCACTATTCTAGACCCGAAGAACAAAATACAACCAATATAAGGGAGCTCCACCTCTAACCTCCATGCAATGCTTGGTATAGACTTAGTACGAGACGAGTTAAAACAAGACACACTAAAAAACTACCCGGCATAAGAGAGCCTCTACATGCAATGCAACTACTAAACAATGCAAGTACAAAACTAACAATGCATGCATGAAATCTAACAACCTAACAATACAATAAACGCGGCATCACCCCTAGATGACCATGTCTACAACAACAAGACAAGTAATGCATAATCAAAACTATAACATGCAATATATGTAAACACTCATGTATGGGGACTGCCAACTCCCATAGTCACAGAGACAAACTGGAAATGAGGTTCAAGCTCATGAACCATCACGGCTAAAGCTCTCCAACCTGCACACACACACGGTTAGTACACATAAGACATAAAAACACACAGGGAAACCAACCTAGGTCTTCACAAGCCGCACAACACCTCCAAAATCAAAATACCTAAGGGTTACACCAAAACCGATCAAAAGAAGCTAAAGGCTAAGAGGGAAAAGGAAACCTATAAACGCAAATCTAAAACCATACCACCTCTCCTAGCACAGCACAACAGATCCTCGACAAAAGGATCAACACACAGAAAGGCCTCCTACACTCACCTCACTCACTTAGAAAATTTTATCGGTTTTGGTCACTTTCTCTCTCAAGAACAAACCACAAGATCGACTAAGAGAAAAGCACAAGGGGGTTATGAACTGCTAAAATGAATCTTAAGTGTCCTATTTATAGCCAAAGAGTGGGGTGGGAACACTTGACATGTGTACTTACACTTATCACCAAAAACCTCTCCAAATGCATGCATGCAAGTAAGTACACTGAATCAACTCCTTTTCGTGCCATTGTCTAGAAGATAAACCACCTTTCTATGTATGTTAAGTGTTTCAAAATTCAGCACGAAACTTGATCTCCAAGTGTGGTTTCCACCTCATCACTCTTTTGGCTTACTTAATTTTCATACTTTGAAATTTCACCATGCTCGACCTTGGCTGTTTGGAATCTTCAGTTCCGTCTCCTCGAACAACTTTTGTTTCTACTTGACCATTCTTCAGAATGCTTTTACTCAACCTCTATTCATGTTTTCTTATAGCTCTCCATCCAAGTATGGCTTGATCTGAGTCTATTGACTTGTGTTGACATGATACCCTCGAAAAGGGGTATTACAGCCGATGCCTCCAACGCCAATCAAAACTGTGGCCGCGCCATTGTCAGAAAATTTTGTTCAGCCTAGTGGCTCGTCCACGACGCCCGTTCACATTGAGGATAGGGAGCATGATCCATAATCGATGCCCCCTCCTTTGGGTAGGAGGGAAATCGTCCTGGGGCTGTCTGGTCCTAGTGTTGCTCAGCTCGTCCCACCGAAAAGTCGAAAATGAAACCCTCCTGTCAGTGAGGCGATTAAGAGGAAGAGATTCGCTAAATGTGTAGAAAGCGATTCTGCACCGCCGGGAGGATCTGGTTCGAGTGCGATGCCATAGTATTGTGCCAAGGTTTGTTTCAAAGATCTTTCTTGGTAGCACGTTGCATCCTTCCCTAACCCTTTATTCTTCTTATGATGTTCGTATCTTTGATCGATGGGATGATCAGTGAATGTGGGTTATATACTATGGATTTTACCTATAATATATATAGTATATTTAGAGTCTTTTATATGCATTTGGCATTTTCTTAGAGCATTTACAGGTCTAGGTACTTATTGGAAGCAATTGGAGCTTTTGAACTATTTTGGAGCTATTGGGACTGCTCAGAAAAAAAACCCAGAGTCGGATCCAGATTTATGAATGGACCATCGATCGACATCACACACTGTGCGTCGATTGACGATGAAGTCGGCATAAAGATTAGGAAACTACAAGTTTTACCCAGATGTCGCATTAATTGCAAAACAAGTGTCTCGCCGAATTTAGACTATTTATTAGGGTTTTCTATCTTTGTTAAACCCTAACCTTATTATTCTGAAACAAAACAGCCACAAAGTTACACAAGAGCTTTAGAGTTGGATCACATTGGTATATTTATTGGAGAGATAGATCTTATCATCAATACAGAGAAGATCTTGAACTCCTTATATTTTTATTCAGTCAATTCTATGTAATTTATTCATAATTTAATGATGTTCTTTATTGCTATGTCTCAGTAATTATCTGTTAGATTTAGGGTTATTCAATGGTAATAATGTATAGGTGATTTTATAGAATTGTTAGGGTAATCTTCTTGGTTCTTTGTTTAAGTTGCACTTAATGCTAAGTTGAATCTTATCACTTAAGTATTAGAAATTAGGGTTCTATAGCGCAAGCGAAAGCATGATTAGCCTGGAATATATCTTAAACAATCTAAATAACTAGTAACAAACGAGAGTTAAATTAGAAGTTTAGAGAATATATTAAACCACGAAATTAGTACTGTTAAGAATGAGCATCGATCGACGCCATCGTGTTGCCATCGATCGACGCTCAGCCGAGATGCGCTAGAGTGATCTCCTAAACCCTAAGTTTTATATTCATAACGATACTTAATAAAACCCTAGCAATCTATTATTCTACATTATTAAAACATACTTGAGAATTTCCCCTAAGACTAGTGCCCTGAATTAATCTTCACAAACCAAACCAATCTTAAAGATCGCTTTTATTGTTATTATTATAATTCACTTAGCCTTAATTCATAGATAATAAATATATTGTGCAATCTTATAACGACCACCGGGTTGGCTAACCAGTCTGGGTATTTGACTTTGGTGACAAAGCCTGCGCAGAAAAATCGATCGACCTCTTCATTTACTGCTTTCAATCGCTTGGGACCTAGTTTACGTCTTTTTTGCCGGACTGTCTTGATGGTTGGATCAACCTTGAACTCATGAGTTTTGATGGAATGGCTTATTCATTTCATATCTAAAGTCGACCAAGCGAAAGTTGAGGAATTCTCTTTCAAGAAAGAGATGAGTTTGTCCATCATTTCGTCCGATAGATTGGCGCCAACCCTCACGGTTTTACCCGGGTCATTCTCATCGATGGGGACTTTGAGGATCTCTTCTATTAGCAGAAAGATCTTTTGGATTGGTTCAGCTATGGTGTTGATATGGGAGGAGGCTTTCGGAGCTTGACTTCCACGACGAGGAGATCGCAAGCCGCAGCCTGATCGCCTCAGAGGGTGATGATTTGTATGTTGTCTCCCGGGAATTTGACACACTGATGATAGGTTTCGCGTATCCATGGGGTGTCAAGGATCGCGTTATATGGGGCTTTCACATCGGTGATGGGGAATTTAACATTCTTATTCATGCCATGTACGTGCACGCGCAGGCAAATGGTGCCTAGCCTTTTTTCGGACAACAATTGAATCCTGTTAACAACCGCACCGAGGGTTTCATTGTGTTGAGATTGACCCCCATGTTGTCAAGCGTATCCTTGAAAATGAGGTCGACGGAGCTATCAGTATTGATTATAACCTTTTTTACTTCACAATGACCAATTAGAAGGTCGACAAGGAGGGAGTCATTGTGGGGCATGTGTACCCCGAAGACATCTTCCACGGAGAAAGCGATATGTGGATCATTCCCTCGAAATGTAGGCCAATGGTTTGCGGTTATCGCTTTTTGACAGAAATCCTTAATGGATCGGACCGATTCGCTGCAGAGTGGTGATCCTCCGATAATAATATTCAATCATTCTGAATTTCCTTACCGATTTGATTTGGTGCTGTTCAGAAGTGTTCGTAGGTCAGAGATAGTTGGGGAGGTGGGTGTTGATTAACGATCGAAGATTGCATCTCTTAGTGTTAAGGTTATGACGGGTGTCTGCCGTGATCAACTTTCTACATTTAGAGCCGTCAATCGCAAGGCGGGGTCTGGTAACGGTGGGACGAGTGATCGGCTCTACCATCTTTCGCTTGAGTGAGTCACGCAGATCGTCCCCCGGCTGTAGGTCGGCCAACGATCCGACTATCTGGGCGAAACCTTCTTCAAGCGAACCGCATCGATTCATTTCTCCTTGTTCATCATTTGCTGGAGAGGAGGTGGGGGTCATTCGGATCGTGAATATTTTACGGCGAGATTTTGGGTTTTCTTCTTTGGAGGGGGAGCCGTCCGGTTAATCATCCCGTTCGTTTTTCTTTTTGTCTTTTTGTCTTTTGAAGTTTTTGTCTTGGAGGGTCAGAAATGGCGTTCCCGCTTACGAAAGCCACAAAAGCGCTTCTTGGAGTTGTTTGCATTCTTTAGTGTCGTGCCCCTTTGTATTATGATAGTCACACCATTTATTTGCGTCATACATCCTGTTCAAAGGTTTGGTCGCACCGATTGCTTCTTTCCCTCGGCATCTTGAGTCCACTTATTCAAACCTGGTCCGCGGACAGCCATGGCGGAGTCCGACTGTTCTTTATCAGGGATGGAGTTAATGAGGCCCTTATTTTTGTCTTATTTACTATAAGGGGCGTGTTGTCTGGGCTTGTCATGGGTTTTTGTCGTCTTCAGGATAGCTTGTTTCAGCTTGTGCTGCCTTCGAACAACGTGCGCTTGTCTTCCTCCATCAGAATGAAATTTTGCGAGCGATGCAGGGCGTCCTGGAGTGAGGTGGTAGTTTGGAATAGAGGTCCTCTCAAAACATGGAGTGTATAAAGAGAGAGTTTCGTAGAGCTTCCACTGCTGTGTGGTCCGGGACGTGGACCTTCGAGATCTCTTGTTTGAATCGTTCCATGAGAGCCTAGAGATTTTTCATTTGCCAGTTGGGACATCTTCCAAAGATCTGCCGAGGATGCCCATTGGCGCGTAAACATGATGTAGTTTTTCAATAACTGCGTTGATAGATCGTTGAAGTTGTCGATTGAATCCTCGGCCAAGCGAGAGAACCATGCCAGGGCCGGGCCGGATAAGCTTTTAACGAAGAGCTGGTATTGACCTGCGTCCCTCTCCTCATCGGAGAAGTGGGTTCTTCCCATGGCGATGTTGAAGGCTGTCATGTGATCGGTCGGGTCTGTGTCCCCGGAGTACGACAGGATGCGCAGCTTGTCGATCGGCCGGAACGGTTGGCCGGCGTTGACTGGAGTAGGGTTTGTTGCGGCAAAAAGCCTTTGTCATGCTGTTTCTGTCTCGCCGGGCTCGCCGTCCAACGTAGTAAAGGCAGCTGCGAGTGCGGACAATCGTTTGTTTGTAACGCTGTTGGGTCTCTCCTGCCGAGTGAGGTGCTGCATCATATCGTTAGCAGCTAGTGTTGTGGTGACATGTATAGGCGCGTCGCCGGTGGGGGAATCGTCGGGACGCATACTGATTTGTTAGCGTTACTTCGTAAGGCGCCAGGTTGGGCACCAACTGTTCATTCCAAGTTTAGTTGATCTGGTTAGAAGAAAATAACTTGGTTTTTGGGTTATTACGAAGACATTCTTTGATTGATGTCGTGAGATTAAACTGTTTACAAGGAGGTTTTTAGAAGAGAAAGATACCAACGATTTCCTAAGATCTACTGTTTCCGTTGAAATCCTATATTGTGCTGTCAATCGCATTGCCCACCTTCTTCCTTACCCTCTCCCTTCCTTTAATAGCAACATCGATTGCAGATAGTGTGGTCTCAGATATCCTTACGCAATCTTATGTCACTGCAGGTGAACCTTTCTGGCTTCATCACGCTATCCAGTAGGAGGTGGGTGCCTAATTTGTCATTGGCTGGCGCAGGGGTTATGTGCCAGTGTCACCATTAATTGCCATCTTGTTTATGTTGGCTTTGTCTTTCCATGTTTCTCTTTATTTTCTACGGTACCTACTGGTATCTTGTTTTCTTTTTCTCAGTTCTATTGTCTCGGTTATTCCCAAACCTTTGTCCTATTCGATATCTATAATGCAATTTTCTAAGTGCTAAGACAATAGTGTGAGGATCCCAGATAATTTTATGAAGATAATTTTATTATGAATTCGTTTGTTTAACCAATTTTGAGTTTAATGTTAAACACTAAAAAAAATGAGTGAGAAAGAGTAATTTGTAATTTGATAAAATTATTAGAGAATTTGCTTAAACTACCACTTTCCTATTACCTATTTTCATATTTACCATAACTAAATTTACCCTTAGTTTAAAGATATAAACAGATATTTTTAACCATAAAGTTAATTCGTCTATACTTTATATTTGAGGGGTTGGGTTTTGCAGGGTGGAGTTTAAAATTTTAATAAATATTTTAAAATTAAAATATTTTTTTAAATGGTTTCAAAAGAAACTTTTAAACTTCAAAAAGAAAATTTGAAAAAAAATCAAAAAAAAAAATTCAATAAAAAAGTTCAAATTTGGAAATGTATAATTCGCAAACTATAAAATTTTTTTTTTTTTTATTTTAATTTTTTTTTAAATAATTTTTTTTTACTTATATTTCTATATATAGTATAAATGTATTTTACCTCCTTAGTGAAACCTCATAAATAGATATTTTTTTTAAATTTCCATTTAGATAAGGTAAATATGAATAATTTTTTTTTGTATAAGTAAAATAAAGTGGTAGACAAAAAATGCGAAGGATAAAAAGTGTTACAATTAACTTTTTGTTCAATAATCTTCAATTTTGTGTCAATTGCAAATTTTGTCATAAAAAGATCTTTCGAGAATTAGATTAAAATTTATAGAATTATCAATATATCTCAAAACTCTTCTATTCTTGTTCACTTTCAAAACTCTTCTAAGATTATATAATATCAAGCTTATGATTTCTAAATTATTTAAAGGTAAAATATTATTTTAATATTTTTGATTATTATTTAAAATTCTAATAATATAAACAAAATTAATAATTTTCATACAATATTTATACCCGTGAAACCGCGAGCAACCACCTAGTAGTAGATAAATGTGGGGGCAATGCCTAGTCTTATATTCTCTAAAACATCTAAATATATGTTCCATTATTCGGTGTGTAATCTTTCGACTATTATGTCGTACATATATGGTTATATCCAAAAAGGTAACATCTCCATTGCTTGCCAAGCTTCAATATATTTGGAAACACAAACGGTCACATCCCAGGCCCGGGCCCAGTAAATAATGAAGAGGCATAGGTGATGATTTGGTCCATGTAGACAAAAACCTATACTTTTGTCCTTCCTTTTTTTATAAAAAGGAGGCAGCCCCTTAGATTTTCTCCAGAGACACAAAACATAGCGGAGTGCTGCCCGGTTGAAGAGAGAGCCGCCGTCGAAGAGGGAGAAGCACCCAAAACCGCCAGCCACCGTGTAGTCTCCCCATAGAGGAGATCTCATCGTGTTCCAGTTCCTTCTCGTCGTTTCCTTGAGTTTTCTATTCTTTTTCTTCTAGATCTTACAACTAGTGAGGGCAAGGAAACCCTAATCTCTTTTATTAGTTATATCCTATCTCTTTCTTCTTCTAGATCTCTGATCTAGGGTTTGGGTGGAAACCAACCCTTGTTCTTGTAGATCTGGTTTGTCAGGATCCATAAAACGTAAATCTACATCACTTCTTATCTCATTTCGCAGATCTAGGCTAAGGTGAGGTCTTGTTGCAATCTATATCTCCTTCTATCATTATCACATCATGGTGGAAGTGTCTAAGTTGATTATTCATCTGTACATGCTGTTTTCCATATATCTATTAATATATATACTTATTCATATGATATATATCTTGATGCTTGATGTGTGAATGAAATAGATATATTGCTAGGTTTTTAAAATATGGTTGAATGATGTTTGAGGATTGTATGTGACGATTGTATTGATTGGGGTTATGGTATATGTGGGTGTTGTATATGAGTTAGAGAAAGGCGTAAGGCCTATGTGGGTCGCTGCAACATGGTGGAAGTATGTAAATCTCGGGGGTTTCATCGTTTCTTGATGGATCGTGTGCCAATTGTGTGAGTTGGCATGATTCATCGCCAGAGCGGGCATGCGGCGTGCCTGTGTGTGAAGTAAGAACATAGTAGCGTGATGTCGTGGAGACAACGTGAAACGTATGAACATGGTGACAGCTTACGCTAGAACTGAAGTCAGTAACGTGATTGCTTGAAGGCGTGGAACTCACAGAGTCAGCGTGATGTCGTGGAGACTACGTATGTGGTGAGATCTCACACGACAACATGAAGAACGAGGGGATCGAACAAGGCGGCATGGTCTCATGTTGGCACCGTTGGGGTTTATCCTCATTTCTTATTGATTGCTTTTGCTTTACTAGATGTTTAAGTTAGATACTTATGCTATGTTGTCTGATGATTGTTGGTGATTGATTTTGGGGCTCCTAGAGTGATGTAGCTTTTATTATGCACTCTCAAATTAACCCTATAAGCGACTTTTTACTCTCTCAAATAATAGGTTCAAGTGTAGTACTTAGGAATTGAATCCACAGGGAGCGTGGGCACACAATAGACTATAGATGTTTAGATTAAGCTAGGCAAACAGCTTATTAAAGAAGTAATAGTAGACAAGTAAGTAGGTGATTGATTTGATAACAATAAGATGAAATAGCTAGGTATAGCGATTTATCAATCAATATATTCAAAACACAAATCAAGGATGCGAAGGGTTTTATAGATCAAATTCTAGAACTCGAATTTTATAAGCAAGTAATCCAGGTCTCGCATGAAATTACTAATCAAATGCCTAAGTTCTATGTTCCAGCTCTCGCATGCAAACAGGGATCGAGCGTCGATCAATACCAATTTCTGGGTATCGATCGATGCTACCTTAGACAAGAATTAACACACGTATCAATAATGTTCAACTAGATCCTAGACCAACTCTCGTATGCGCCTAGATATCTAATCCACACAGAGCTCGGGTTCCGTTAATTAATTGCACTCTCGTGCCTCTCAGTTGTCCTATGACTCTAGGTTTAAGAAATCAGTCACTCACTCGTGTTATTCCACTACTCTAGATCCTAGTATTACAAGCCACCCTGGGGTAGAGATCTATAGATAACCTAGCAATCCTATGACTATCAGTTTATGGAACATGAAATCCCTAAACCTAACAAGATGATTACTCATTTATGGAAGCAATAACACAAATCATAGTCTGGATAAATAATAGATATAGAAATCAATATAAAACCATTGGATTTTCAATCAATCTCTCAAGGAGAATTGATCTTCTCTCCAAAACTTAAGAAAAAGAATAAAATAAAGCTTAGCTTTCAACAATGGCTTAGAAAACTATATAAATCTGGTCTAAACTCGTCCAGAGGTATTCTTGTAACTTGCCATGATATCTAGGATTAAGTCAGCAATAAACTAAGTCGGGTCTGTCTTCTGGGATCACCGTCGATCGATGGTAAGGCTGTGCCGTCGATCGACACTCATTCATCCCCTCGACAGCTTCCTCTCGCGAAGAAGACAGAGCACTCTCCAGTAAAACGGGCATAACTTTGGCTGTAGGATTCTGATTGACCTCAAAATGGTGGCAGTTGAAACCTAACTCAATTATATATATTTTGTTATAATATTAGCCCAATCTACTCGTGGGAAAGTCTCCATCCATAGATAAACATCTGATGCATGTGTGCAGTTCTGCATCTCTAAAAGCTCTAGAATCACCAAAGTTCTCCAGAACGTACCTGAACCTAACAATACTCTAAAACATACTCCAAATACATATAATAGACTCTAAGGATCAACACACGGATATGCCTCCTACAATCACCTCACTCACTTGGAAAAATTTATCGGTTTTGGTCACTTTCTCTCTCAAGAACAAACCACACGATCAACTGAGATAGAAAGCACAAGGGATTCTGAACTTCTAAAATTAATCCTAAGGGTCCTATTTATAGTGAAAGAGTGGAGTGGGAACACTTGACATGTGTACTTAAACTTGTCACCAAAAACCTCTCCAAATGCATGCATGCAAGTAAGTACACTGAATCAACTTCTTTTCATCCCATCTTCTAGAAGATAAACCTCCTTTACATGCAAGTTCAGTGTACCAAAACTCAGCACAAAACTTGATCTCCAAGTGTGGTTTCCACCTCATCCAGTTTTTTCTCCAAAGGCCTTTAAGCTCAACACATAACAATCCTATTCCTTAGGCTTGTATCCCCTTCTCATGTATACCACAAGGGGTAGTAAAATAGCCACTGCATGGTAGTTTTCATTCCTGACATGTTTCCATAAGCTTTCTTCCTTCTTAGCCAAACCACCAAAATGACTCATTTTGACTCCTTTGGGTCTTCAATCTTCAAGTCTGCTTTCCTTGTGCTCCAGCCCAATAATACACTTCCCTTAGGTCCTAAATGAAGCTTATATGTCGTGGGTTTCATTTAGAAAGCTTTAGTTCATCCCGTCGCTTCCATTACCAAATGTAGCTCATTTTGGGAACAAATTGTATCTTCATGTCTTCTTCCTCTCTAGATGTCTTTTGCCCCTAATTTCTTCACAATAAAATACCATGATTTATTACACACCATATCCAGGATTGAAGGAATTTTATCCCCTCCACGTGACATGCTCCTAATGGTTGATGGGATGGGTTGTATAGACCAATGGGGTTCATTCTCTCTCCTTTGACTTTGGTTGACTTTGACTTCTTAGTTGACCATCTCCAAAAGTTGAGGAAATTTTGAAAACACTCCTTTAACACCTTTCCCATGTTTGCACAACTTATTTTGGCTTCCATTGTCCTTAGTTAGGTCATTTCGACCATATCGACCAAAACTGCCTTCCTCTGGACCATCTTCACTTTGGCTCGTTCCAACTTCATTCTGACTCGACCAAAAGTCTTATTGTAACCTATAGTGATGATTGATATAAAGGCTTACCTGATTTTCATACTTTGAAATTTCACCATGCTTGACCTTGGCCGTTTCGAAGCTTCAGTTTTGTCTCCTCGACCAACTCTTGTTTCTACTTGAACATTCTTCAAAATATTTTGACTGAACCTCTATTCTTTTTTTCTTATATCTCTCCATCCAAGTATGGCTTGATCTAAGTCCGTTGACTTGTGTTGACTTGATACCCTAGACAAGGGGTATTACATTCTCCCCTCCTTAAATGAATTTTTCCCCGAATTCACAAGGTACTTCTATCTTCTGCTACCACTTTCTGAATTTTTGTTTTTGCTTCCTCGATATGTTCCTTGGGTTTCTGTTGTCGATGTCAATATCTTCTTCTACCATCTACTTCTTCCTTTCACTACTGATGCCACCATTTGATATAAAACTCTTCCGCCACCATCTGCTTCCATCACACTTGCAGCTTGTTATGTGATCAACTCCACAATTTCTTTGCTCGGAACTTCTATTCTTGTCTCCCCTCCTTGGAAATGACTTCATCTTGATCATCATCAAAGTATTACTTCCTTGTTTGGACCTCCATCTCCAACTCCTCTTATCCTCCTCTGGTCTTCGACCTGATTAGGCTTCATCTTATATTCTAATCACTTTCTTTCTCTTGGCTTGACACCATTTCGGCTTTACTTCTAGACTTCTTTGAGTTAGTCTTCCACTTGACATCTCTTCTCTCACTCTTCGGGTTTTTTTCTCTTCAATAACTTTGATTCCTTGAGGTATAACCATTCCAAATACACCACACACTCTAGCTTTCACGCTTCCATCACTTTCTTGGTTGCTTCTTCACAGGCTCGACCACTGACTGCTCTGGCCTTGCACACACAAACCGTACACGGCTGTACCAAAATTGTTCTCCCCAAGAACAATCATACCATTGACCTTCCTAAATCTGCACACAACCGACGACTTTGAACCTAGACACTGACAACTCTGGATACACTGCTGGTCTTCACCACGGTCGCCTCTGGTTCTTGATTTCCTTCATGCACGCACGAGTATTTCGATGTACACCTTGTCAAGGTTCATGTTCTTCCGACACCACAAACACTCACAACACATTCATTTGGCTATAAATAAGGGTTGGTTTCCTAAACTCTAGGGTTCACTCTCTCCTAAACGAAAAACAAGGTGCCCTAAAGCGAAGCTTAACTACCACAACTTAGCAAGGTCTATACACTAAACAATACTTGCAACCAGGACATACAGTCCTCACTACCACATCAAAGAAGGTTGCACACACAACACAACAACAAATAAAACAATAGCTACACCACACACAAAGAGAAGGATCAGCACCCTTTTACCCTAGCTCCCATGTGCTTAACGACGAGGGTTCCTAGAATGGCCACGGTTTCTACGGTTCGATCCTCCTGTTGCAGATGAGGCTGATCGAGCAGGGCTGGCAGGTCGAATGATGGAGATGGGTACAGCTCGGATCACACTGGCCATGGACAATCCGCAACGAAGTTTCCACGAGTTTCACATGAGCTGCAGATCAAATAAAGCACTCAAGTCCGGCTGACTCTTTATCCTGGTGCATGCCCGAGTATGATGGTCACTTGCTCCACACACATTGCATTCTTTCCTGGTTGGAATGTCGCGAGAGTCGTTAACATTTGATGCTGGTCCTCCACTGGTACCTCTTTTTTTTCAATTTGTCCTCTTAGAGCTCCACTTATTCTGGTCATCCCATCCTGAGTATCCTCCATCATCTCAACTTCCCTTCCGGTTTCTTGCTGAACTTCCATGACCACTTCACTGCCTATGGTGGTGATGACTCCATCGGCATTGGCGAGTAATGGTATTCGTAGTACGGGTCAGAGGTCTGCCCAATACTTTCCAAACTGAAATCGATAGACCCTCCAAATGAGAATGTTGAACTCCATGCTGGCATTGGGATCCATGGACTGGTCTCTCGGGAACTGATGTCGACAATGTTGACGGCCACCATGCTGTCTGATGAGACCTTGATGATTTCCGGTGGTGGTTGTTCAATGATCTCCACATCAGATGAACTGATCTCCATTGGCTCACACAACTCATTACAATAGTCGTACTGGGAGTAGAATGAATCAGATGATGCTTGCGGAATGGCCTCCATGCCTTTGAAAAAGTTCATACCCTCCAAGTGATCAGATTCTTCTTCAATCTCTTCAAGTATCTCATCTTCCTCAAACTCAGATGACCCGGTCTCATGCGAACTCTCGGTGCTCTCGACCACATTCTCATTTTCAAAGTTGGAATCAGACTCTGACTCGCTGGATGAACTTGATTCACTTGACCCATCATAACCGGTTGCTTCGGACGCTTGCCCATTTCTTCGTAACCGTACCACATTCCTCAGCCTCGATCCATTCCCAGCCTGTCAATTACCATCACCAGAAACTGCAACACCAGATAAGGTTAAGGTCCTAAATTCCCAAAACTGATCTAACATGCCTAATCCTAAGCAGAGGAATTGCCATTTCCATAGTGATGTTTTTTGTGACTCCTTTTGACTCGAAAAAACATTTGAAAACCTGAAAACGAAAGCACGGTATCTCGACCATGCTATGATACCACCATTTGTAACACCCCCAGACCATCCTAGACCGAACTAACCCGGAACGACCCTGAAGCGTTACAGTTTGGCGAGTACCGCAGTTAGTCCAGTCAAAACTTCAGAGCAAATCCGAAGTCTCAACCAGTCCGACCACAATACCGCCCTCTCGACCTCGGCCTAAGGCTTGCCAACCCGTACCTTGATCGAGAGTTATGTTAAGTTCAGACAAAACTATATATCAGCGTTCTAACGGGATTTTATTAAACAAACATACTTTTATTTATTTGACAAAGTCGAGAACTCAACTAAGTTCTCCAAAGACAACAAATGAAAATATAAAGTCAAACAGGTACCCATGAAAAACAAAACGAAGGAAAACATAGGCATCTTGCTCCTTGCAAACAACACCGGAAAACTACGCTGGCCTCGTCATCTGCACCCCGCAAACACCCGACCCTCTAAGGTTACCCGCATAGTAGAAGAGGGCATGAGTAATTGGAAATTACTCAGTGATTTCCCTAAACTAAAGAACAATTCCCCCTTCAGCCCATTCTCAAACACAAAACAAGCAATCACAAATAAATATGCATGCAAACAAACAAACAATGCGGAAGAATAAATATGCAACTAATAATGCAACAACCTAGACATGAAATGCAATGCAATAAACTAAACATGAAATGCAATGCAATGACTCAACTACCCCAGTCTCTCCCCTGAGACTTAACGACACACAAAGACAATCTAGACTCAAAGACACAAAAAAAAACACACAGAAAGGATGGGGGCACAAGCCACACACCCCGGGATCCTTCACACCACGGAGCCCAAATCCTCCACCATGAACACTCCCGACCACAAACACAAGAGTCACATGGTCGGAAAACATCAATTCTGGAATTGGGCTTCTCCCAATCTAACCCGGGCGGCATCATCATGCATCGCTCGTCCATGGGTGCGACCCACTTCACGTGACGAGCCGTGGAGAATAGGTAACTCCAGCACTGGAGAATTGGGCTTCTCCCAATCTAACCCCATGGTCCACATCATCGGAGAATTGGGCTTCTCCCAATCTAACACCGAGATGGCCATAAATTCTAGTCTAGGCGCAACACAAGAAAAAACAGCATGAGGGAGCTCGGCCTCTAACCTCAATGAAATGCGCACCTAGATTAGATGCACAACACACACACACACACACACACACACACACACACCCTATTGTAGACTGGAAGCAAAAAATACAACCAGCATGAGGGAGCTCCACCTCTAACCTCCATGAAATTCTTGGTCTAGACTTTGTACGAGACGACTCAAAACAAGAAACTAAACAACTACACCGCATAAGAAATAGTCTCACTCAAATCTCTATGCAACACCAACTACACTACATGCAATGCAACTACTAAACATTGCAACTACAAAACTAACAATGCGTGAATGAATTCTAACAACCTAACAATACAATAAACACGGCATAACCCCTAGATTACCATGTATACAAAAACAAGACAAGTAATGCATAATCAAAACTATAACATGCAATAAATATAAACACTCGTGTATGGGGACTACCAACTCCCATACACACACACACACACACAGAAACCGCAAATGAGGTTCAAGCTCATGAACCATCACGTGTAAAGCTCTCTAACCTACACACACACGGTTAGTACACACAAGACATAAACACACACAGGGAAACCCACCTAGATCTTCACAAGCCGCACAAAACCTCCAAAAGCAAAAGACCTAAGGGTTACACCAAAACCGATCAAAAGAAGCTAAAGGCTAAAAGGGAAAAGGAAAGCTATAAACACAAATCTAAAACCTTACCACCTCTATTAGCACAGAACAACAGATCCTAGACTAAGGATCAACACACGGAAAGGCCTCATACACTCACCTCACTCGCTTAGAAAATTTTATCGGTTTTGGTCACTATCTCTCTAAAGAATAAACCGCAAGATCAACTGAGACAGAAAGCAAAATGGGGTTCTGAACTTCTAAAATGAATCCTAAGGGTCCTATTTATAACCAAAGAGTAGGATGGGAACACTTGACATGTGTACTTACACTTGTCACCAAAACCCTCTCCAAATGCATACATGCAAGTAAGTACACTGAATCAACTCATTTTTGTGCCATATTCTAGAATATAAACCATCTTTCCATGCTAGTTAAGTGTACCAAAAATCAGGATGAAACTTGATCTCCAAGTGTGGTTTCTTAGGCTATTATCCCCTGATAATGTAGAACAAAATTTGTAGTAGAGGAGCCACTGCATGGTCTTTTTTAATGCTGACATGTTTCCATAAGCTTTCTTCCTTCTTAACTAAACCACCAAAATGGCCCATTTGTACTCCTTTGGGTCTTCAATCTTCAAGTCTGCTTTCCTTGTGCTCCAGCCCAATAATACACTTCCCTTAGGTCCTAAATGAAGCTTATATGTCGTGGGTTTCATTTAGAAAGCTTTAGTTCATCCCGTCGCTTCCATTACCAAATGTAGCTCATTTTGGGAACAAATTGTATCTTCATGTCTTCTTCCTCTCTAGATGTCTTTTGCCCCTAATTTCTTCACAATAAAATACCATGATTTATTACACACCATATCCAGGATTGAAGGAATTTTATCCCCTCCACGTGACATGCTCCTAATGGTTGATGGGATGGGTTGTATAGACCAATGGGGTTCATTCTCTCTCCTTTGACTTTGGTTGACTTTGACTTCTTTGTTGACCATCTCCAAAATTGAGGAATTGTAGAAAACACTCCATTGAACTCCTTTCCCTTTTTTGCACAACTCATTTTGGCTTCCATTGTCCTTAGCTATGTCATTTCAACCATATCGGCCAAAACTGCCTTCCTCTGGACCATCGTCACTTTGACTCGTTCCAACTTCATTATGACTCGCCCAAAAGTATTATTTTAACACATAATGATGATTTAGATCAAGGCTTACTTGATTTGCATACTTTGAAATTTCACCATTTTCGACCTTGGCCGTTTCGAAGCTTCGGTTTTGTCTCCTCGACCAACTCTTGTTTCTAATACCATTCTTCAAAATGCTTCGACGGAACCTCTATTCATGTTTTCTTATAGCTCTCCGTCTAAGTATGGCTTGATCTGAGTCCGTTGACTTGTGTTGACTTGATACCCTAGACCAGGGGTATTACAGCCGATGCCTCCAACCCCGATCAAGACTGCGGCCGCGCCATCGTCGGAAAATTTGGTTCAGCCTACTGGCTCGTCCACGACGATCGTTCACATAGAGGATAGGGAGATGGATCCAGAATCTAAGCCCCCTCTGTTGGGTAGGAGGGAAATCGTCCTAAGGCTGCCTGCTCCTAGTGCTGCTCTGATCATCCCACCGAAAAGTCGAAAATGAACCCTCCTGTCAGTGAGGCGATTAAAAGGAAAAGATGCGCTAGAGTTGGAAAAAGCGATTCTGCACCGCCGGGAGGATCTGGTTGGAGTGCGACGCCATAGTATTGTGCCAAGGTTTGTTTAAAAGATCTTTCCTGTTAGCACATTGCATCCTTCAATAACCCTTTATTCTTCTTATGTCGTTCGTATCTTTGATCGATGGGATGATCAGTGAATGTGGGTGATATACTATGGATTTTACTTATTTTACCTATAATATACATATATATATATATAGTATATTTAAAGTCTTTTATATGCATTTGGCAATGTTTTACAGCATTTACAGGTCTAGGTACTTATTGGAAGCAATTGGAGCTTTTGGACTATTTTGAAGCAATTGACTGCTCAACAAAAAACCCAGAGTCGGATATGAATGGACCATCGATCGACGTCACACACTGTGCGTCAATCGACGATGAAGTCGGCAGAAAGATTGGGAAACTACAAGTTTTACCCAGAAGTCTCATTAATTGCAAGACAAGTCCCTGTCCGAATTTAGACTATTTATTAGGGTTTTCTATCTTTGTTAAACCATACACTTATTATTCTGAAACAAAACAGCCACAAAGTTATACAAGAGTTTTAGAGTTAGAACACATTCCTACATCTATTGGAGAGATAGATCTTATCATCATTACAGAGAAGATCTTGAACTCCTTATATTTTTACTCATTCTATTATATGCAATTTGTTCAAAATTTAATGATGTTCTGTATTACTATGTTAGAGTAATTCTCTGTTAGATTTAGGGTTATTCAATGGTTGTAATTTATAGGTGATTTGATAGAATTGTTAGGGTAATCTTCTTGGTTCTTTTTTTAAGTTGCACTTATTTCTAAGTTGAATATGATCACTTCAATATTAGAAATTAGGGTGCTATAGCGCAAGCGAGAGCACGGTTATAACTTGGAATCTATTTTAAACAATCTAAATAACTAGTAACAAACGAGTGTTGAATTAGAAGTTTAGAGAATATATTAAACCATGAAATTAGTATTGTTTAGAATGAGCATCGATCGACGCCATCGTGTTGCTATCGATCGACGCTCAGCCGAGATGCGCAAGAGTTATCTCTTAAACCCTAACATTTAAATTCAGAACGATACTTAATAAAACCCTAGCAATCTATTAATCTGCATTATTAAAACCTACTTACGATTTCCCCTAAGTCTATTGCCCTGAGTTAATCTTCACAAACCAAACCAATCTTAAAGATCGCTTTTATTGTTATTGGTATAATTCATCTAGCCTTAATTCAAAGATAATAAATCTATTGTGCAATCTTAGAGTTTCTGTGGATTCGATCCCTAAGTCCTACACTAAACCTATTATTTGAGAGAGTAAAGTGGGAATATAGGTTAATTCAAAACAGAAATAAAACCCCACATCAAGTTTGGCGCCGTTGTCGGGGACTCTTTCATATTGCCATTAGATTTCATTTAGAATATTGTCTAGATTGTTACTTAAGTGTTTGCTAAATCATTATTTCCCTGAACCTTATGACACATGTACTTAAAGGAGAGAATATGGATTTTGGACTACAACCATCGATCGACGAAGACCATCTAGAATCGACCAACGTTAGTCCACTGCTATCGGGCGATACTCTTCCGTTACCATCGATCGATAATGATCATCCGGAAGCTGGTAAGTATGCCTTTATTGAATCTGATAATGAGAAAGTAGTCTTGATATAACCAATGAATAATAAAAGCAATGAAGCAAGCCAACTAATTTATTATTAGGAAGCTGCAATTCCTAATCAAATCATTAAATCTCCAAAGAATGAGATAAAGCTTGAATTGCCTATGCTCAAATACCTAAATCTCAGCAGAACTTATTCCAATAGATCTGCAATTTGATTCTCCGATAACCATCCTGGAAGCCCTGAACTTGATATCGATTTACTAATTATGACGCGAAAAAATTAGTTCAGTGGCTTTCCTACTGAACACCCGAATGATCACATCGAGATGCTAGAAGACATGGTGAACAACGATGTGACAGCCCTCCTGTGGGACCCATCTGTCGCTGCAGCGCATCGAACCTAACCCCTCCCTTGTGATACAACCTGCCCAAATTCACCTATAGGCCTCGGCTCACAAATAGGTTATTGGTGAGGTTCGAACCCTGAACCTCACCCTTTAGCAACTTTCCCACAAAGAAGCTGTCACCAATTGACCTGCAGATCAATTGACCTGCAGATCAATTGACCTGCAGATCAATTGGTGACAGCTTCTCTGTGGGAGAGTTGTTAAAGGATGAGGTGTTGGGTTCGAAACTCACCAATAACCTATTTGTGAGCCGAGGCCTATGGGTGAATTCGGGCAGGTTGTATCACAAGGGAGGGGTTACGGTCGATGCGCTGCAGCGCCAGCTGGGTCCCACGGGGAGGGCTGTTACAATAAAAGTCGACTTTTATGTGACAGCCCTCCCCGTGGGACCCAGCTGGCGATGCAGCGCATCGACCCTAACCCCTCCCTTGTGATACAACCTGCCCGAATTCACCCATAGGCCTCGGCTCACTAATAGGTTATTGGTGAGGTTTGAACCCAGGACCTCACCATTTAACAACTCTCCCACAGAAGAGTTGTCACTAATTGATCTGCAGCTCAATTGGTGACAGCTTCTCTGTGGGAGAGTTGTTAAATGGTGAGTTCCTGGGTTTGAACCTCACCAATAACCTATATGTGAGCCAAAGCTTATGGGTGAATTCGGGCAGGTTGTATCACAAGGGAGAGGTTAGGGTCGATGCGCTGCAGCGCCAGCTGGGTCCCACGGGGAGGGCTGTCACAAACGATTTCCATCGCTGCAACCATTTTCCTTTTTCCCTATGAGGTTGACGCCAGGAGGTGGCTGAACCAGCTACCACCAGGATCCCTGACTTGTTGGGAAGACATTCGGAGCTCCTTCATAAATCACTTCTTTGATGAGGAGAGGTACTGGGAAGCAAGAAGAGAAATATCCACTTTCGTTCAAGGTAGTCGCGAATCTTTTAGAAACTCCTGGAATAGATTTAAGGGCTACCAACTTTCGTATCCGCACCATGGATTCTCAGAACCACAACTAATCAATACTTTCAATAAAGGAATCAACCTAGACTATCAAACCATCCTTGATACGGCCCAGCGACGGGAACTTCGGTACCCGAAGCCCTACAAGAACTAAGAGGCTAATAAAAAACATAGCTTTAGGTTGAGCTTTCGAAAAAGAGACAACAAAAGAAAGGAACCACCAGTATTCACAGAAGAGGAGCACTCGATCCGAGTTAGAGAAAGTCTGGCATCAGTTGCAGCCCTTCTGGACGGAAATGACGTATCTCGATATTATGGTGAGATCAACTCTGTCCCTCCCAATTTCGAAAAACGAGTTGAATTCTGTGACGTGATGAACCAGCACAATCAACGATTTAGGAAAGACGCGGGCAATTCCACAAGCAACTGCAACACCACTGTGAACATATACGAAAAAAGTTCAAAGTCAAAAATGAACAAAGTCTTCACAGGAAACCGTAAAATAGCCACCGACCTAAATAAGAAGTTAGATCTTACATACTCAGAAATGACAGAAAAATTTGAAACTATGAGCGAACACATTAGGAGAATCGACAACCAAGTGGGGAGCAACGCTATGTCCATCAGAAGAGAGGACGGATTTTTACTAGTAAAACAGACGCTAACCCCAGAAAACAATGCAATGTCGTATCTTTACGAAGAGGTCGCCAACTGACCCCTGGCGTTAAAAAGAGTATCACCGTCGATGAATTCGAGAAAATCACAACGAACGAAAATGAAAAATCGTATCCCATCACGCTCAAAATGCACGAGACAAATCCTGATATCCTCCCTAAACCCGATTTACTATAAAAAAGATGATCCTTATGAGTTAATTGTTGAACCTAAGGGAAAAGCACAAACATAGGAGACATCGATCGACAACCTTTGTCGGACATCGTTCAATGCGCTGAACCTATAATCTCTCAACGCTTGGATCATAGAATCAATTAACGCCATGAACAGAACCAACCGAACCGGTTAGAACTAAAGTCTACCATGCCAACCCTCCCTTTCCTCCGATAAAAAAGCTAAGCAGAAAAAGAAGCTGCTAGACAAAGCAATATGCAAGAAAACGTTTGACAAAATAAACATTGAGATGGCACTAAGCGATACCATTCACATTTCGCCCGCCATCAAGCAGTACGTGAAAGATGCAGATTCGCAAGGATTCCATGAATCAGAAAACTGCGTGATGCTGGTATCCGAAGAGGTGAGTGGAATCATTAGAGGAAAAACACCAGTTAAACTTCCTGATCCCGGTAGTTTCGTTTTAGATTACACTATTAGCAACGAGATATTTCAAAACTCCCTCTGCGATTTAGGCTCTAGTATAAAACTAATGACTTACTCTGTCGCTGTAGTAACCCACCTGAAAAGGTGAAATGGTCGAGATCGACAAAGTTACAATTTGGAGCCAAGCTTTTGGGAATCAGCGTTTGATGAGGAATATTGATTTTTGGTCATATAAAACTTAACATGGTTCAGAGAAAATGGAAGAGTGGCCGAGCATCAACCTTGTGGTCAAGTCGCGGGCGATAAGGATCGATTGGAAAATTTTGAAATACGAGATGGTCGAAGAATGGATCGTGAACGAACCATGAGTCAAAATAAGCTGCTCCACCATGTTAGACAATGTCTTATATTGACCAGGCGGACATTTTGGAATCATAATTTTTTGTGAAGCATGACATTTTCGAAGCTCGACGTTTTAGAAGCACGACGTTTCCGAAGCACGACGTTTTTGGAAAATTCCCATATCAATAGAATATTATTCTGGAGACATAATTAGTCAGAAGCAGGACGGGAATTAAACAGCATGGGAAGTAAGCACAATGGGAAGAAACATGATGGGATCTAAGCATGACGGGAAAACCCGAAATTGGGCAAAAACCCTAATTTCAGTATTAGGGAATTTTTTGGGGAAGCCGGAGGGTCGGAAAATATTTTTAATCAAGGTCAAACTTCCTTTGGATTTTATTAAAAATATTTAGAGAATCAGAACGGGAGCGGAAAAATATCTGGGATTTATCGCGGGTCAAAAATTTGCCGGAAGGACTGAAGTCGGACGAATGGACCGAGAAGCACGAGGTGGCTCCGTGCATGGGATCAGGACGTACTGTCAACCATCTAATAATCTGAGTGTCAACAGAAGCTCGAGGTGTCTCCGTGCATGAATCAGTAGCATGTGGAGTGACATGCAGAAGCCCGAGATGTCACCGTGTCTGCAACCGGGGGATGTTGATCAACATGTGGGTGTTGTGGTGTCGCCTTTCTTGCAACCAGGCCATGCTTCCATACATGTGTAGGACGTGGTGTCAACTGCCTGGAAATATCTCTTTCTACACAACCACGAGGTGTCACCGTGCATGAGAGTGGTACATGCAGCCTGACAAGTCGTAGCACAAGGAGTCGACGCTCATGCAAGCGAAACATGCTGATCGACATGTGGGCGTTGTGATGTTGCCTTGAATGCAGCCAGGACGTGCACAAGAAATCTGGAGGACGTGGTGTAACCTTTAATGCCATCATGGTCATGCATCCAGCCATGTAGAGTACGAGGTGTCGCCGTGCATGCGTCCGAAGGCATGCGAAGCGACACACGGGCTGCCACCAACCTGAATCTGATTGGTTACTGCTTCCTATAAATACCCCACGACCCCAGCTCATTTCATTCATCCAGACCTGTCCAAATAAAGTTAAAAACGTGGGTAGAGAGAGAGAGAGAGAGAGAGAGAGAGAGAGAGAGAGAGAGAGAGAGAGAGAGAGAGAGAGAGTGAAAGAAAGTGGTCGAGTTAAGAGTATGGTCGATTCTCCACCGAGAAGCTAAGTTCTGTCCAATCGGCGATTCTCTGCAATTATGAGGCGGAAGCTCTGTCCAAATCAATCCGTCCAAGCCAATAATATTATTTGATGACCAATCGGAGGTTCTATCCAAGATCTGGTTAGTTCCACGAGTTCAAATCAGTCTAAGTTCTAAAGCCTATGTTCTACCGGGAAGTCCGAACAACTGTCTAGAAGGTAAAGAAAGTTCTGTCCGAGTCCAGATCAGTCCAAGTTAGTTTCTTCATGATCAATCTGAGGTACTGTCCAAGTCAAGGTCAGGCCATTCCAGTCCACTCAAGTTCTCCAATGGGTTTTGGCCAAGTCCTCTCCGATCATCCAGCTGCTTATCGGCATAGAACACTGTGAGTTGGTTATGCTTGAGTTCCACTTGGAAATTAGAGTAGATCGAGTTTCACATAGAGTAGAATGCTCGCGCTATTGCATGGTAGAGTCCTTAGGGTTATTTTATTTATTTCTAAACCGGACGCAGTTTAGAACGGGCTAAGCTGAGATAAAATGGAATTAAGACTGAGTTAATAACCTGACTAGGACTAGGGCTAGGATGCATCATGTTTGCTATTCTTGCATGTTGATATGGTTTAGTGCAGGTTTCTGTTATCTTTAAAGATAGTTTCGTAGCATGAAGTCGAACTATATGGGTAACAGTTTGACTGAGTAGATTGTTTACTAGATTAATTAAATGCTTGCTTGTTTAATTAATCTTGCTGATTGAGGTAAGTCAACTCTTGGTAAGGGAATGACTAACTTGTTGATTGGTTTATTTATGTTATTGTTGTTTAGTTTATTAGATGTTAGTACTAAAGTTCTTAGGCCATATAGGCCGGACTACTGATACTATTTGTTGGTGTTGTAGAGTCGAGTCTTGTTAGGATCTGGAACTTTAGCCTTAGGTTAGATTGTGGATTAAGGTTGTTGTTTTGTTGTGTGTGCCGACGGTATGTGTGTAACCCGCCCATGCTAGGCATGTTTAGGGATGATTAGTGTTTCCTCGACCTTGTATTCAGTGGGTTCAAGGAAACCCCTTATTTGCTGGATCGGGAAGACTCATAGAGACGGGGTCATGGACTAGGGCTGAGTTTTACATGACGGTGTAACATCTGGCAGTGACCCGAATGACTGTGTGCTGCCGCGCGGTGACCCAAATGACTGTGGGCCGCGGCCGGTTGAAAGTTCCTTCTTCTGGCCTCTGTGGTAGGGAGATAGGATACTGCCGATTGAGAAGATGAACATGAAGTCACCAGGGCCCAGGTTAGAGTGTTGAGTTAGAGTGTCGTGTTAGTAAAGGGTTATGGAACCCTAGAGTAAGTGTAGCACCGATATACAATGTTACAAATTAGATCTAGTCGTAGTTTAGTATCTTATTATTGTGATATTGGTGATTGATTTCCTTACAGGTTTCTAACACTGAGATCTAATTCTGGGTTAGGTACCGGATTAGGCTTGGTGTCTATTTGGTTAGTATAGACCCGAAGTTGGCTGTTATATTGTTTGGGCGATTGCTTATGATGGTGGATATTGAAAGCTATGTGGTATCATTGATTGGCCGATCATGTTCTTGTCTGATTGTTGGTCGACCGGTTAATGATACTTGTATATGCTAAGTGTCTAGCACTACCCAGGCGTATATATTGTTAACTAGGGATTGATTGTTGAGTTGTTTTCATGCAGGTTCCCGTTACTTGAAGTTAGATAAGGGCAGGAGGCCAAATCTAACTTAGTAACTGTTTGATTAAATAGTGAATTGTGATTGCTTGTGTAGCCTTAGCTTTGATTGCAAGCTAGGGCTAGATTGATTGTTATTTTGGGTTGTCTGGGTAGTTTATAGGTTGCGGGTAGAGGCCGCCATCTCACTGAGTAACATTAGGTTACTCACCCAACTCCATTGTCCTTTTTCCAGGTAGCTTTAGTAAGTATGATCGGATAGCTCAGTGCTGGACGTTGGGACCGCCAGAGTAGATTTCATGCCTTTTGTAAATGGTATTTTGATTTGCGTTAAGTTGACTCGATTTGGCATTAGGCCGGACCCAGTCTTGAATTATTTCTTGTATGGATATTTCTTGAATCAATAAAGTATTTGTTTTATATGCGCATCATGAGTACTCTGATATTTGACTAGTCCAGTCTAACACAACATTAGGTCTTGGTACGGGTTGAAAAGCCTCAGGCCTAGATCTAATGGAACCGTTAGCTCTTGGTACGGGTTTCAAAGCCTTATGCCTTGATTTAGCGGGACGAGTTAGTGGATGAACTGGCTATGTCGCAAAGTAAGTTCTATGACTCTGAACGAATCGCCTCTATCCCGTCACGTAGCGCTTCCGGAACATGGTTTTGGGTTGGACGGTTAGTCAGGTTCTTCTTTGATTGTTGGCTGGCCGGTTGGCTCATCTCTAACCCTGGGTATTGGTAGGTATATCAGTAAAGTTCTTGTTTGATTGTTGGCTGATGGATCGACCATATGTCTAGGATAGTTCGGGGGTGTTACAGTTGTAGTCACTCTCGGGCTAACACAATTTCAACCAGATTAGTGGGTGGCGGCGGTCCAGTCATTAGTGTCCTAGGAACCTGCACTCAACCATATCAACATGAAAGAATAGCAACATGATCATCCAAGCCCTAGTCTAGTCAGGTTATTTATCAGCTCTTGGATTCCATTTTTATCACTAGCCCGCGCTAAACTGGCGTCCGGTTAGAAATAGAATAAAATAACCACTAAGGTGCTACCCATGCAATTAGCGTGAGCATTCTACTCTAATGCATACTCAGATCTATACCCAAATTTCCTAAGGGAACTCAAGCATAACCATAAAACTATCTAAATCCATTGGAATTCCAAACAAGCCAACTCAATTAGTGTTCGATGCCGATAAGCAGCTGGTTGATCGTAGAGGGACTTGGCCAAAAACCCCATTAGATGAACTTGAGTGGACTGGAATGGCTTGACCTTGACTTGGACAGTACCTCGGATTGATCATGAAGAAACTAACTTGGACTGATCTGGACTCGGACAGAAATTTCTTTAGCTTCTAGACAGTTCTTCGTACTTCCCGGTAGAACATCGGCTTTAGAACTTAGACTAATTTGAACTCGTGGAACTAACCTGATCTTGGACAGAACCTCCGATTGGTCATCCAATAATATTACTGGCTTGGACGGATTGATTTGGACAGAGCATCCGCCGCATAATTGCAGAGAATCGCCGATTGGACAGAACTTGGCTTCTCGGTGGAGTATTGGTCTTTAGAATCGACCATACTCTTAACTCGACCACTTTCTCTCTCTCTCTCTCTCTCTCTCTCTACCAATGCTTTTAACTTTATTTGAAAAGGTCTGGATGAATGAAATGATCTGGGGTCGTGGGGTATTTATTGGAAGCAGTAACTAATCAGATTCAGGTTGGTGGCAGCCCGTGTGTCGCTTCGCATGCCTCCGGACGCATGCACGGCGACACCTCGTACTCTATATGGCTGGATGCATGACCATGATGGCATGAAAGGTTGCACCACGTCCTCCTGATTTCTTGTGCACGTCCTGGATGCATCCAAGGCAACATCACAACGCCCACATGTCGATCAGCATGTTTCGCTTGCATGCGCGTCGACACCTTGTGCTACGACTTGTCAGGCTGTATGTACCACTCCCATGTACGGCGACACCTCGTGCTATTGTAGAAACAGAGCTTCCCAGGCAGTTGACATCACGTCTTACACATGTCTGGAAGCATGGCCTGGTTGCATGCAAGGCGACACCACAACGCCCACATGTCGATCAGCATGCCCCGGTTGCAGACACGGTGACATCTCGTGCTTCTGCATGTTACTCCACATGCTACTGCTTCATGCACGGAGACACCACGAGATTCTGTTGACACTCAGATTAATAGATGGTTGAAAGTATGTCATGATCCCATGCACGGAGCCACCTCGTGCTTCTCGGTCCATTCGTCTGACTTCAGTCCTTCTGGCAAATTTTTGACCCGCGATCAATCCCATTTTTCCGCTCCCGTTCTGATGCTCTAAATATTTTTAATAAAATCCAAAGGAAGCTTGACCTTGATGAAAAATATTCCCGAGCCTCCGGCTTCCCCAAAAAATTCCCTAATACTGAAATTAGGGTTTTTGCCCAATTTCGGGTTTTCCCGTAATGCTTTGACCCCGTCGTGTTTCTTCCCATTTTGCTTACTTCCCGTACTGTTTAATTCCCGTCCTGCTTCCAAATAATTATTTCTCCAAAATAATATTTTATTGATATGGGAATTTTCCAAAACCGTCTTGCTTCGGAAACGTCGTGCTTCTAAAACGTCGAGCTTCGAAAATGTCGTGCTTCAAAAAAATGTTATGATTCCAAAATGTCTGTCTGGTCAATATAAGACATTGTCTAACATGGTGGAGCAGCTTATTTTGACGCATGGTTCATTCACGATCCATTCTTCGACCATCTTGTATTTCAAAATTTTCCGATCGATCCTTATTTCCCGCGACTCGACCACAAGGTTGATGGTCGACCACTCTTCCATTTTCTCTGAACCATGTTAAGTTTTATATGACCAAAACTAAACATTCCTCATCAGACGTTGATTCCAAAAAGCTTGGCTCCAAATTCTAACTTTGTCGATCTCGACCATTTTACCCTTTCAGGTGGGTTACTACAGCGACAGAGTAAGGCACTAGGTTTATACTAGAGCCTAAATTGCATAGGCACTAGGTTTATACTAGGTTTATACTCGTTGCTAATAGTGCAATCTAAAACAAAACTACCGGGATCAGGAAGTTTAACTGGTGTTTTTCCTCTAGTGATTCCACTCACCTCTTCGGATACCATCATCACGCAGTGTTCTGATTCATGGAATCCTCGCGAAGCTGCATCTTTCACGTACAGCTTGATGGCGGGCGAAATGTGAATGGTATCGCTTAGTGCCATCTCAATGTTTATTTTGTCAAAAGTTTTCTTGCATATTGCTTTGTCTAGCGGTTCTTTTTTTGCTTAGCATTTTTTGGAGGAAAGGGAGTGTTGGCATGGTAGACTTTAGTCCTAACCGGTTCGGTTGGTTCTGGTTCATGGCGTTGATCGATTCTACGATCCAAGCGTTGAGCGATTATAGGTTCAGCGCGTTGATCGATGTCTGGCAAAGGTTGTCGATCGATGTCTCCCATATTTGTGCTTTTCCCTTAGGTTCAACAATTACCTCCTAAGGATCATCTTTTTTCTAGTAAATTGGGTTCAAGGAGGATATCAGGGTTCGTCTCGTGCATTTCGAGTGTGATGGGATACGATTTTTGATTTTCGTTTTCGTTCGTTGTAATTTTCTCGAATTCATCGATGGTGATACTCTCTTTAACACAAGGGGTCAGTTGTCGACCGCTTCGTAAAGATACGACATTGCATTGTTTTCTGGGGTTAGCGTCAGTTTTACCAGTAAAAATCCGTCCTCTCTTCTGATGGACATAGCGTTGCTCCCCACTTGGTTGTCGATTCTCCTAATGTGTTCGCTCATAGTTTCAAAATTTTCTGTCATTTCTGAGTATGTAAGATCTAACTTCTTATTTAGGTCGGCGGCTATTTTACGGTTTCCTGTGAAGACTTGGTTCATTTTTGACTTTGAACTTTTTTCATATTTGTTCACAGTGGTGTCGCAGTTGCTTATGGAATCGCCTGCGTCTTTCCTAAATCGTTGATCGTGCTGGTTCATCACGTCAGAGAATTCAACTCGTTTTTCGAAATTGGGAGGGACAGAGTTGATCTCACCATGATATCGAGATAAGTCATTTCCGTCCAGAAGGGCTGCAACTGATGCTAGAATTTCTCTAACTCGGATCGAGTGCGCCTCTTCAGTGAATACTGGTGGTTCCTTTCTTTTGTTGTCTCTTTTTTCGAAAGCTCGACCTAAAGCTATGTTTTTTATTAGCCTCTTAGCGCTTGTAGGGCTTCGGGTACCGAAGTTCCCGTCGCTTGCCGTATCAAGGATGGTTTGATAGTCTAGGTTGATTCCTCTATAGAAAGTATGGAAATATTCGTTCACCATGTCTTCTAGCATCTCGATGTGATCATTCGGATGTTCAGTAGGAAAGCCACTGAACTAATTTTTTTGCGCCATAATTAGAAAATCGATATGAAGTTCAGAGCTTCCAGGATGGTTATCGGAGAATCAAATTGCAGATCTATTGGAATAATTTCTGCTGGGATTTAGGTATTCGAGCATTGGCAATTCAAGCTTTATCTCATTCTTTGGAGATTTAGTGATTTGGTTAGGAATTACAGCTTCCTGATAATAAATTAGTTGGCTTGCTTCGTTGCTTTTATTATTCATTGGTTATATCAAGACTACTTTCTCATTATCAGATTCAATAAAGGCATACTTACCAGCTTTCGGCTGATCATTATCGATCGATGGTAACGGAAGAGTAGCGCCCGACAGCAGTGGACTAATGTTGGTCGATTCTAGATGGTCTTCGTCGATCGATGGTTGTAGTCCAGAATCCATATTCTCTCCTTTAAGTACTTGTGTCATAAGGTTCAGGGAAATAATGATTTAGCAAACACTTAAGTAACAATCTAGACAATATTCAAAACGAAATATAATGGCAATATGAAAGAGTCCCCGACAACGGCGCCAAACTTGATGTGGGGTTTTACTTCACTTTTGAATTAACCTATATTTCCACTTTACTCTCAAATATGAGGTTTAGTGTAGTACTTAGGGACCGAATCCACAAAGACTCTAATAGTGCACAATGGATTTATTATCTTTGAATTAAGGCTAGATGAATTATAACAATAACAATAAAAGTGATCTTTAAGATTGGTTTGGTTTGTGAAGATAATTAAAGGCACTAGACATAGGGGAAATCTCAAGTAGGTTTTAATAATGCAGATTAATAGATTGCTAGGGTTTTATTAATTATCGTTCTGAATTTAAATCTTAGGGTTTAGGAGATAACTCTTGCGCATCTCGGCTGAGCGTCGATCGATAGCAACACGATGTCGTCGATCGATGCTCATTCTCAACAGTATTAATTTCATGGTTTAATATATTCTCTAAACTTCTAATTCAACTCTCGTTTGTTACTAGTTATTTAGATTGTTTAAAATAGATTTCAAGTTATAACTATGCTCTCGCTTGCGCTATAGAACCCTAATTTCTAATATTGAAGTGATCAGATTCAACTTAGCGATAAGTGCAACTTAAACAAATAACCAAGTAGATTACCCTAACAATTCTATCAAATCACCTATACATTACTAACATTGACTAACCCTAAATCTAACAGAGAATTACTCTGACATAGTAATAAAGAACACATTAAATTATGAATAAATTGCATATAATAGAATGAGTAAAAAGATAAGGAGTTCAAGATCTTCTCTGTAATGATGATAAGATCTATCTCTCCAATAGATGTAAGAATGTGTTCCAATTCTAAAACTCTTGTATAACTTTGTGGCTGTTTTGTTTCAGAATAATAAGTGTATGGTTTAACAAAGATAGAAAACCCTAATAAATAGTCTAAATTCGGACAGGGACTTGTCTTGCAATTAATGAGACTTCTGGGTAAAACTTGTAGTTTCCCAATCTTTCTGCCGACTTCATCGTCGATTGACGCACAGTGTGTGACGTCGATCGATGGTCCATTCATATCCGACTCTGGGTTTTTTGTTGAGCAGTCAATTGCTTCAAAATAGTCCAAAAGCTCCAATTGCTTCCAATAAGTACCTAGACCTGTAAATGCTGTAAAACATTGCCAAATGCATATAAAAGACTTTAAATATACTATATATATATATATGTATATTATAGGTAAAATAAGTAAAATCCATAGTATATCACCCACATTCACTGATCATCCCATCGATCAAAGATACGAACGGCATAAGAAGAATAAAGGGTTAGGGAAGGATGCAACGTGCTAACTGAAAGATCTTTTAAACAAACCTTTGCACAATACTATGGCGTCGCACTCAAACCAGATCCTCCCGGCGGTGCAGAATCGCTTTCTCCAACTTTAGCGCATATTTTCCTCTTAATCGCCTCACTGACAGGAGGGTTCATTTTCGACTTCTCGGTGGGACGATCGGAGCAGCACTAGGAGCAGGCAGCCCTAGGACGATTTCCCTCCTACCCAAAGGAGGGGGCTTCGATTCTGGATCCATCTCCATATCCTCAACGTGAACGATCTTCGTGGAAGAGCCAGTAGGCTGAACCAAATTTTCCAACAATGGCGCGGCCGCAGTCTTGATCGGGGTTGGAGGCATCGGTTGTAATACCCCTGGTCTAGGGTATGAAGTCAACACAAGTCAATGGACTCAGATCAAGCCATACTTATACGGAGATCTATAAGAAAACATGAATAGAGGTTTCGTCGCAGCATTTTGAAGAATTGTAGTAGAAACAAGAGTTGGTCGAGGAGACAGAACCAAAGCTTCGAAACCGCCAAGGTCAAGAATGGTGAAATTTCAAAGTATGCAAATCAAGTAAGGCTTGATCTAAATCATCATTATGTGTTGAATAATACATTTTGGCGATTCATAATGAAGTTGGAACGAGCCAAAGTGACGATGGTCCAGAGGAAGGCAGTTTTGGCCGATATGGTTGAAATGACCTAGCTAAGGAGAATGGAAGCCAAAATGAGTTGTGCAAACATGGGAAAGGAGTTCAATGGAGTTTTTTCTAAAATTCCTCAATTTTTGGAGATGGTCAACAAAGAAGTCAAAGTCAACCAAAGTCAAAGGAGAGAGAATGAACCTCATCGGTCTATACAACCCATCCCGTCAACCAATAGGAGCATGCCACGTGTAGGAGACCAAATTCCTTCAATCCTGGATATGGTGTGTAATAAATCAAGGTATTTTATGGTGAAGAAATTAGGGGCAAAAGACATCTAGAGAGGAAGAAGACATGAAGATACCATTTCTTCCCAAAATGGGCTACATTTGGTAATGGAAGCGACAAGATGAACTAAAGCTTTCTAAATGAAACCCATGACATATAAGCTTCATTTAGGACATAAGGGAAGTATTTTATTGGGCTGGAGCACAAGGAAAGCAGACTTGAAGATTGAAGACCCAAAGGAGTACAAACGGCCCATTTTGGTGGTTTGTTTAAGAAGGAAGAAAGCTTATGGAAATATGTCAGCATTAAAAATGAACATGCAGTGGCTCCTCTAATACACATTTTGGTGTACATTATCAGGGGATAAAGCCTAAGGAATAGGGTTCATATGTGTTGAGCTTAAAGACCACTTTGGAGCAAAAGAGTGATGAGGTGGAAACCACACTTGGAGATCAAGTTTCATGCTGAGTTTTGGTACACTTAACTTTCGTGGAAATGTGTTTTATCTTCTAGAATTGACACGAAAAGGAGTTGATTCAGTGTACATACTTGCATGGATGCATTTGGAGAGGTTTTTGGTGACAAGTGTAAGTACACATGTCAAGTGTTCCCACCCTACTCTTTGGTTATAAATAGGACCCTTAGGATTCATTTTAGAAGTTCAGAACCCCATTTTGCTTTCTGTCTCAGTTGATCTTGCGGTTTATTCTTTAGAGAGATAGTGACCAAAACCGATAAAATTTTCTAAGCGAGTGAGGTGAGTGTATGAGGCCTTTCCGTGTGTTGATCCTTAGTCTAGGATCTGTTGTTCTGTGCTAATAGAGGTGGTAAGGTTTTAGATTTGTGTTTATAGCTTTCCTTTTCCCTTTTAGCCTTTAGCTTCTTTTGATCGGTTTTGGTGTAACCCTTAGGTCTTTTGCTTTTGGAGGTTTTGTGAGGCTTGTGAAGATCTAGGTGGGTTTCCATGTGTTTGTTTATGTCTTGTGTGTACTAACCGTGTGTGTTTAGGTTGGAGAGCTTTACCCGTGATGGTTCATGAGCTTGAACCTCATTTGCGGTTTCTGTGTGTGTGTATGGGAGTTGGTAGTCCCCATACTTGAGTGTTTACATATATTGCATGTTATAGTTTTTATTATGCATTACTTGTCTTGTTGTTGTAGACATGGTAATATTGGGGTTATGTCGTGTTTATTGTATTGTTAGGTTGTTAGATTTCATTCACGCATTATTAGTTTTGTAGTTGCAATGTTTAGTAATTGCATTGCATGTGGTGTAGTTGGTGCTGCATAGATATTTGAGTGAGACTATGTCTTATGCCGGGTAGTTGTTTAGTGTCTTGTTTTGAGTCGTCTCGTACTAAGTCTAGACCAAGAATTTCATGGAGGTTAGAGGTGGAGCTCCCTCATGCTGGTTGTATTTTGTGCTTCCGGTCTACAATAGTGCGTGTGTGTGTGTGTGTGTTGTGCATCTAGTCTAGGTACGCATTGCATTAATGTTAGAGGCGGAGCTCCCTCATGTTGGTTTGTCTTGTGTTGCGCCTAGACTAGAATGTATGGCGATCTCGATGTTAGATTGGGAGAAGCCCAATTCTCCGATGATGTGGACCATGGGGTTAGATTGCGAGAAGCCCAATTCTCTAGTGCTGGAGTTACCTACTCTCCACGGCTCGTCACGTGAAGTAGTTCGCACCCATGAACGAGCGCTGCATGATGATGCTGCCACCCGGGTTAGATTGGGAGAAGCCCAATTCCTGGAGTGATGTTTTCCGACCATGTGACTCTGGTGTTTGTGGTCTGGAGTGTTCAGGGTGGAGGGTTTGGGCTCCGTGGTGTGAAGGGTTCCCGGGGTGTGTGGCTTGTGCCCCCATCTTTTTTGTGTTTTGTTTTTGTGTCTTTGAGTCTAGGATTGAGTCTAGATTGTCTTTGGGTGTCGTCAAGTCTCAGGGGCGAGACTGGGGTAGTAGAGTCATTGCATTGCATTTCATGTTTAGTTTATTGCATTGCATTTCATGTCTAGGTTGTTGCATTAGTAGTTGCATATTTATTCTTCCGCATTGTTTGTTTGCATGCATATTTATTTGTGATTGCTTGTTTTGTGTTTGAGCATGGGCTGAAGGGGGAATTGTTGTTTAGTTTAGGGAAATCAGTGAGTAATTTCCAATTACTCATGCCCTCTTCTACTATGTGGGTAACCTTAGAGGGTCGGGTGTTTGCGGGGTGCAGATGACGAGGCCAGCGTAGTTTTCTGGTGTTGTTTGCAAGGAGCAAGATGCTTATGTTTTCACTCATTTTGTTTTTCATGGGTACCTGTTTGACTTTATATTTTATTTTGTTGTATTTTGAGAACTTAGTTGAGTTCCCGACTTTGTCAAATAAATAAATGTATGTTTGTTTAATAAAATCTCAGTAGAACGCTGATATATAGTTTTGTCCAAACTTAACATAACTCTCGATCAAGGTACGGGTTGACAAGCCTTAGGCCGAGGTCGAGAGGGGCGGTATTGTGGTCGGACTGGTTGAGACTTCGAATTTGTTCTGAAGTTTTGACTGGCCTAACTGTGGTACTCGCCAAACTGTAACGCTTCAGGGTCATTCCGAGTTAGTTCGGTCTAGGATGGTCTGGGGGTGTTACAAATGGTGGTATCATAGCATGGTCGAGATACCGTGCTTTCGTTTTCAGGTTTTCAAATGTTTTTTCGAGTCAAAAGGAGTCACAAAAAACATCACTATGGAAATGGCAATTCCTCTGCTTAGGATTAGGCATGTTAGATCAGTTTTGGGAATTTAGGACCTTAACCTTATCTGGTGTTGCAGTTTCTGGTGATGGTAATTGACAGGCTGGGAATGGATCGAGGCTGAGGAATGTGGTACGGTTACGAAGAAATGGGCAAGCGTCCGAAGCAACCGGTTATGATGGGTCAAGTGAATCAAGTTCATCCAGCGAGTCAGAGTCTGATTCCAACTTTGAAAATGAGAATGTGGTCGAGAGAACCAAGAGTTCGCATGAGACCGGGTCATCTGAGTTTGAGGAAGCTGAGATACTTGAAGAGATTGAAGAAGAATCTGATCACTTGGAAGGTATGAACTTTTTCAAAGGCATGGAGGCCATTTGACAAGCATCATCTTATTCATTCAACTCCCAGTATGGCTATGGTAATGAGTTGTGTGAGGCACTGGAGATCAGTTAATCTGATGTGGAGATCATTGAACAACCACCACCCGAAATCATCAAGATCTCATCAGACAGCATGGTGGCCATCAACATTGTCGACATCAGTTCCCGAGAGACCAGTCCATGGATCCCAATGCCAGCATGGAGTTCAACATTCTCATTTGGAGGGTCTATCGATTTCAGTTTGGAAAGTATTGGGCAGACCTCTGACCCGTAGTACAAAGACCATTACTCGCCAATGCCGATGGAGTCATCATCAACAATTCTAGAAGCCGGAACATAGGCAGTGAAGTGGACATGGAAGTTCAGCAAGAAACCGGAAGGGAAGTTGAGATGATGGAGGATACTCAGGATGTAATGACTAGAATAAGTGGAGCTATAGGAGGACAAATTGAAAAAAAGAGGTACCAGTGGAGGACCAGCATCAAATGTTAACGACTCTCGCGATATTCCAACCAGGAAAGAATGCAATGTGTCTGGAGCAAGTGACCATCATACTCGGGCATGCACCAGGATTAGGAGTCAGCCAGACTTGAGTGCTTATTTGATCTGCAGCTCATGTGAAACTCGTGGAAACTTCGTTGTGGATTGTCCAATGACCAGCGTGATCCGAGCCGTACCCATCTCCGTCATTCCACCTGCCAGCCCTGCTCGATCAGCCTCATCTGCAACAGGAGGTTCGAACCGCAGAAACCTTGGCCATTCTAGGAACCCTCGTCGTTATGCAGATGGGAGCTAGGGTAAAAGGGTGCTGATCCTTCTCTTTGTGTTTGGTGTAGCTATTATTTTATTTGTTGTTGTGTTGTGTGTGCAACCTTCTTTGATGTGGTAGTGAGGACTGTAAGGTCCGGGTTGTAAGTATTGTTTAGTGTATAGACCTTGCTAAGTTGTGGTATTTAAGCTTCGCTTTAGGGAACCTTTTTTTTCGTTTAGGAGAGAGTGAACCCTAGAGTTTAGGAAACCAACCCTTATTTATAGCCAAATGAATGTGTTGTGAGTGTTTGTGGTGTCAGAAGGACATGAACCTTGACAAGGTGTACATCGAAATACTCGTGCGTGCATGAAAGAAAATCAAGAACCAGAGGCGACCGTAGTGAAGACCAGCAGTGTATCCAGAGTTGTTAGTGTCTAGGTTCAGAGTCGTTGGTTGTGTGCAGATTTAGGAAGGTCAATGGTATGATTGTTCTTGGGGAGAACAGTTTTGGTACAGCCGTGTATGGTTTGTGTGTGCAAGGCCAGAGCAGTCAGTAGTCGAGCCTGTGAAGAAGCAACCGGGAAAGTGATGGAAGCGTGAAAGCTAGAGTGTGTGGTGTATTTGGAATGGTTATGCCTCAAGGAATCAAAGTTATTGAAGAGAAAAAAACCCGAAGAGTCAGAGAAGAGATGTCAAGTGGAAGACCAACCCAAAGAAGTCTAGAAGTAAAGCCGAAACGGTGTCAAGCCAAGAGAAAGAATGTGATGAGAATAGAAGATGAAGCCTAATCAGGTCTAAGACCAGATGAGGATAAGAGGAGTTGGAGATGGAGGTCCAAACAAGGAAGTAATACTTTGATGATAATAAAGATGAAGTCATTTCCAAGGAGGGGAGACAAGAATAGAAGTTCCGAGCAAAGAAATTGTGGAGTTGATCACATAACAAGCTGCAATTGTGATGGAAGCAGATGGTGGCAGAAGAGTTTTATATCAAATGGTGGCATAAGTTGTGAAAGGAAGAAGCAGATGGTAGAAGCAGATATTGACATCGACAACAGAAACCCAAGGAACATATCCAGGAAGCCAAAACAAAAATTCAGAAAGTGGTAGCAGAAGATAGAAGTACCTTGTGAATTCGGGGAAGAATTCATTTAAGGAGGGGAGAATCTAATACCCCTTATCTAGGGTATCAAGTCTACACAAGTCAACGTACTTAGATCAAGCCATACTTGGATGGAGAGATATAATAAAACATGAATAGAGGTTCAGTCGAAGGATTTTGAAGAATGGTCAAGTAGAAACAAGAGTTGGTCGAGGAGACAAAACTGAAGCTTCGAAACGGCCAATGTCAAGGTGAAATTTCAAAGTATGCAAATAAGATAAGCCTTTATATCAATCATCATTATGGGTTAAGATAAGACTTTTGGTTGAGTCATAATGAAGTTGGAACGAGCCAAAGTGAAGATGGTCCATAGGAAGGCAGTTTTGGTCGATATGGTCGAAATGACCTAGCTAAGGACAATGGAAGCCAAAATGAGTTGGGAAAACATGGGAAAGGTGTTAAAGGAGTGTTTTCAACATTTCCTCAACTTTTGGAGATGGTCAACTAAGAATTCAAAGTCAACCAAAGTTAAAGGAGAGAGAATGAACCCCATTGGTCCGTATAACCCATCCGGTCAACCAATAGGAGCATGCCACGTGGATGGGACAAAATTCCTTCAATCCTGGATATGGTGTGTAACAAATAATGTATTTTATGGTGAAGAAATCAGGGGCAAAAGACATCTAGAGAGCAAGAAGACATGAAGATACCATTTGTTCCCAAAATGGCTACATTTGGTAATGGAAGCTATGGGCTGAACTAAAGCTTTCTAAATGAAACCCATGACACCTAAGCTTCATTTAGGATCCAGTGGAAGTATTAGATTGGGCTGGAGCACAAGGAAAGCAGACTTGAAGATTGAAGACCCAAAGGAGTGAAAATGAGTCATTTTGGTGGTTTGGTTAAGAAGGAAGAAAGCTTACGGAAACATCTCAGGCATGAAAACGACCATGCAGTGGCTCTTTTACTACCCCTTGTGGTATACATGAGCAGGGGATACAAGCCTAAGGAATAGGATTGTTATGTGTTGAGCTTAAAGGCCACTTTGGAGAAAAAACTTGATGAGGTGGAAACTACACTTGGAGATCAAGTTTTGTGCTGAGTTTTGGTACACTTAACTTGAATGTAAAGGAGGTTTATCTTCTAGAAGATGGCATGGAAAGGAGTTGATTCAGTGTACTTACTTGCATGCATGCATTTGAAGAGGTTTTTGGTGACAAGTTTAAGTACACATGTCAAGTGTTCCCACCCCACTCTTTCACTATAAACAGGACCCTTAGGATTAATTTTAGAAGTTCAGAAACCCTTGTACTTTCTATCTCAGTTGATCGTGTGGTTTGTTCTTGAGAGAGAAAGTGACCAAAACCGATAAATTTTTCCAATTGAGTGAGGTGAATGTAGGAGGCATTTCCGTCTGTTTATCCTTAGATTCCATTATATGTGTTTGGAGTATTTTTTTAGAGTATTTTTAGGTTCAGGTACGTTCTGGAGAACTTTGGTGATTCTGGAGCTTTTAGAGATGGAGAACTGCGCAGATGCGTCAGATGTTAATCTATGGATAGAGACTTTCCCACAGGTAGATTGGGCTATTATTGTAATAAAGATATATATTTGAGTTAGCTTTCCACTGCCACCGGTTTGAGTTCAATCGGAATCCTACAGCCAAGTTTATGCCCGTTTTACTAGAGAGTGGTTTGTCTTCTTCGCGAGAGGAAGCTTTCGAGGGGGATGAATGAGTGTCGATCGACGGCACAGTCTTACCATCGATAGACAGTGATCCCAGAAGACATACACAACTTATTTTATGGCCGACGTAAGCCCAGATATCATGGCAAGTTACAAGAATACCTCTGGAAGAGTTTAGACCAAATTTATATAGTTTTCTAAGCCATTGTTGAAAGCTAAGCTTTATTTTATTTTTCGTCTTAAGTTTTGGAGAGAAGATCAATTCTCCTGAGAGATTAATTGGAACTCCTTTGGTTTTATATTGATTTCTATATCTATTATTTATTCAGACTATGATTTGTGTTATTGCTTCCATGAATGAGTAATCATCTTGTTAGGTTTTGGATTTCATGCTCTTAATGTCAAACTGATAGTCATAGGATTGCTAGGTTATCTATAGATCTCGACACCAGGGTGGCTTGTAATACTAGGATCTAGAGTAGTGGAATAACACGAGTGTGTGACTGATTTCTTAAACCTAGAGTCATAGGACAATTGAGAGGCACGAGAGTGCAATTAATTAACGGAACCCGAGCCCTGTGTGGATTAGATATCTAGGCCCATACGAGAGTTGGTCTAGGATCTAGTTGAACATTATTGATACATGAGTTAATTCTTGTCTAAGGTAGCATCGATCGATACCCAAGAATTGGTATCGATCGACGCTCGATCCTTGTTTGCATGCGAGAGCTGGAACATAGAACTTAGGCATCTGATTAGTAATTTCATGCGAGACCTGGATTTCTTGCTTATAAAATTCGAGTTCTAGAATTTGATCTATTAAAACCTTAGCATCCTTGATTTTTGTTTTGAATATATTGATTGATAAATCGCTAGACCTAGCTATTTCATCTTATTGTTATCAAACCAATCACCTACTTACTTGTCTACTATTACTTCTTTAATAAGCTGTTTGCCTAGCTTAATCTAAACATCTATAGTCTATTGTGTGCCCACGCTCCCTGTGGATTCAATTCCTAAGTACTACACTTTAACCTATTATTTGAGAGAGTAAAAAGTAGCTTATAGGGTTAATTTGAGAATGCATAAGAAAAGCTACATCACTCTAGGAACCCCGAAATCAATCACAACAATCATCACACAACATATCATAAGTATCTAACTTAAAAATCTAGTAAAGCAAAAGCAATCAATAAGAAATGAGAATAAACCCCAACGGTGCCAACATGAGACCATGCCACCTCGTACGATCCCCTCGTTCTTCATGTTGTCGCGTGAGAGCTCACCACATACGTTGTCTCCATGACATCATGCTGACTCTGTGAGTTCCACGCCTTCACGCAATCACGTTACTGACTTCAGTTCTAGCGTGAGCCGCCACCATGTTCATACGTTTCACGTTGTCTCCACGACATCACGCTACTATGTTCTTACTTCACACACGGGCACGCCGCATGCCCACTCTGGCGATGAATCATGCCAACTCACACAATTAGCACACGATCCATCAAGAAACAATAAAACGCCCGAGATTTACATACTTCCACCATGTTGCAGCGACCCACATAGGCCTTACGCCTTTCTCTAACTCATATACAACACCCACAAATACCATAACCCCAATCAATACAATCATCACATACAATCCTCAAACATCATTCAACCATGTTTTAACAACCTAGCAATATATCTATTTCATTCACACATCAAGTATCAAGATATATATCATATAAATACGTATATATATTTATAGATCTATGGAAAAAAACATGTACAGATGAATAATCAACTTAGACACTTCCACCATGATGTGATAATGATAGAAGGAGATAGAGATTGCAACAAGACCTCACCTTAGCCTAGATCTGCGAAATGAGATAAGAAGTGATGTAGATCTACGTTTTATGGATCCTGACAAACAATATCTACAAGAACAAGGGTTGGTTTCCACCCAAACCCTAGATCAGAGATCCAGAAGAAGAAAGAGATAGGATAGAACTAATAAATGAGTTCAGGGTTTCCTTGCCCTCACTAGTTTTAAGATCTATAAAAAGAGTAGAAAACTCAAGGAAACGACGAGAAAGAACTGGAACACGATGAGATCTCATCTCTGGTGAGACTACACGATCGTGGCGGTTTTGGGTGCTTCTCATTCTCCGACAGCGGCTCTCTCTTCAACCGGGCAGGACTCCGCTGTGTTTTGTGTCTCTGGAGAAAATCTAAGGGGCTGCCTCCTTTTTATAAAAAAAGGACAAAAGTATAGGTTTTTGTCTACATGGACCAAATCATCACCTATGCCTTTTCATTATTTACTGGGCCCAGGCGTGGGATGTGACAGTTTGTGTTTCCAAATATATTGAAACTTGGCAAGCAATGGAGATGTTACCTTTTTGGATATAACCATATATGTAAGACATAATAGTCGAAAGATTACACACCGAATATGGAACATATATTTAGATGTTTTAGAGAATATAAGACTAGGCATTGCCCCCGCATTTATCTACTACTAGGTGGTTGCCTGCGGTTTCACGGGTATAAATATTGTATGAAAATTATTAATTTTGTTTATATTATTAGAATTTTAAATAATAATCATAAATATTAAAATAATATTTTAAATTTAAATAATTTAGAAATCATAAGCTTGATATTATATAATCTTAGAAGAGTTTTGAAAGTGAACAAGAATAGAAGAGTTTTGAGATATATTGATAATTTTATAAATTTTAATCTAATTCTCGAAAGATCTTTTTATGACAAAATTTGCAGTTGACACAAAATTGAAGATTATTGAACAAAAAGTTATTTGTAACACTTTTTATCCTTCGCATTTTTTTGTCTACCACATTTTACTTATACGAAATTTTTATTCATATTTACCTTATCTAAATGGAAATTTTCAAAAATATCTCATTATGAGGTTTCACTAAGGAGGTAAAATACATTTATACTATTACTTGATAGAAATATAAATATAAATAATTATTTAAATAAATTAAAAATAAAAACTAATTTTTTATAGTTTGCGAATTATACGTTTCCAAATTTGAACTTTTTATTGATTTTTTTTTTGATTTTTTTTTTCAAATTTTCTTTTTGAAGTTTAAAAGTTTCTTTTGAAACGATTTAGAAAAAAAATAATTTTAAAATATTTATTTATATACTTATTAAAATTTTAAACTCCACCCTGCAAAACCCAACCCCCCAAATATAAAGTATAGACTAATTAACTTTAGGGTTAAAAATATCTATTTATATCTTTAAACTAAGGGTAAATTTAGTTAAGGTAAATATGAATATAGGTAATAGGAAAGTGGTAGTTTAAGCAAATTCTCTAATAATTTTATCAAATTACAAATTACTCTTTCTCTGTTATGAACCGGATGATTGTGGATGCAATAACCATTGGATTAGACTAGACCGGATCCGACCATGGATAGGATCGGACCGACCCGAAAGGAATATCACTCGGCCAAAAGGAATATTCCATTGACCATGAATGGATAAAGACTATCCAAGACTTTCCTTTTCCTAGTTTGATAAGGTTTACATTTTTCATGTTTATCTAGGAATGTTATCTTTCCATTTATCTATTGTAAGCTCCCGATATATAAAGGGCATAATGTACTCGACATATTCATTCACAAGCAATAATACAGACAAGTTCCCTCATTACTTTCTTAACACGTTATCAGCACGATACGTCTCTCAAAAACCCTAAGCTATACTCGAAATTCTAAAACCTAATTCTCAGCCATCCAGAACAAAAAGCTTCACCGGAAACCTCCATCGATCTTCATCTCCCTCATCGATCCAATCTCTCTCCACCGCATAAACCCTAGACGATCAACCGCACATCTGCGTACGTCCACACCCGCGTACGTACTTACCATCCGCGATAGAGGTTACCCGCACCCGCGTACGTCCCAGACCTGATCCGCGTACACAGAGAGGTTACCCGCGTACGTACCAGACGATCCGCGAACGACGAACAAACACCTGAACCAGAATCAGCACCCGATAAGCATCAATCCAGCACCCGATACTCAACCGCAACGTTCCAGCACTCGAACCAGCACCCGATAGCTTCCTGGTCACCCGATCAACCTGCGATACATCCTACGAACCGCGACAGCCCTCTCGGTGGTCCATTCAACCCGTCTAAACCTAAAGGTAACTCGATCAAACCCTAATTCATAAATTGATCAATAGAACTTTGCTAGGTTGCTGGATAGTTTAGGGAACCTCATCCTGATCATCTAGGGTACACATCCATTGTTTGAATTCATTGATTGATTGAGTAGTCTGATTGCAAATCACATAGAAACCTGGTGATAGGTTGTTAATCAATGAAACCCTAATTTTAAATTGAATTAAGATTGATAGGATTGCTTAAACCCTAAACCTAAATCGATTTTCTAAAACCGAATTTTAAAATTGAATTTGATTGATTGCTTGATTGCTTGCTTGATTGATTGATCACCTAGAAACTAATTGCTAGGATTGTTAAAACTTCATGATTGGTTTTTAAACTCATGATTGTTTTTAAACTGATATCGACCATATGGTCATAAAACTTAAACCAATTAGGTTGCTAGATTAAATCAATCATATAGGTTGATAAATTGCATTGCATAATAATCATACTGGCCGTATGGCAATGCATAATCATAAAACCGGCCATTGTTCATTGAATCACTATTGTCTTGATTGCAATTGAACTTGGAAACCCTAATGATAGGTTTATAAAATCTGAAACTCTAAAACACATAATCATATGGTTTCAGATGTCGAATATCAATAACTTGGAATATGCGGTCCTTAATCTATCTGGAGATAATTACCTCCAATGGGCGCTTGATACCAAAATCATCTTAAAGTCTAAAGGACTCGGTGAAAGTATAATAGATGACAATAATGTCAATGAGAATGATAGATACCGAGCCATACTAATAATAAGACATCACTTGGCAGAGAGTCTCAAAGATCAGTACTTGACAGTCGAAAATCCTCTCGAACTCTGGACAGAGCTGAAAAGCAGATATGATCACCAAAGATCGGTGATCTTACCCAGAACTCGTTACGATTGGACACACCTCAGAATCCAAGACTATAAGTCTGTGGATGAGTACAATTCCGCACTGTTTAAGATCGTTTCAAAATTGAAACTGTGTGGGGAAACGATTACGGATAAGGATATGCTTGAGAAAACCTTTTCCACGTTCCACAGAAGCAATGTGTTGCTCCAACAACAATATAGAGAAAAGGGCTTCACCTCTTATGCTGATCTTATTTCTTGTTTGCTTCTTGCTGAGCAGAACAATGAATTGCTAATGAGAAACAGTGAAATGAGACCTCTAGGATCCACACCATTACCTGAGGCACACACGACAACTAATGCTCATAGTGAGGCGAACCACGTCCATTCAAACTCACACGGTCGAGGCCGCAGGTGGACAGGACGTGGCCGCGGTCAAGGTAACTACAACCGTGGTGGTCGAGGCAGTCCGTATGGACGAGATAATAGCCGAGATAGAGTCCAGAACAACTCGTATGGTCGATAAAATGGACGAGGCTGAGGGGATCATTTCAAACCCTCACAGCCGACCAAATCAGTGTGCCATAGGTGTGGAATGAGCAGTCATTGGGCAAAGACTTGCAGGACTCCCAAACATTTATGTGATCTATATCAAGAAAGTTTGAAGGGAAAGAATCCTGAAGCCCACATGATAGTCCAAGATGATGAAAACGATTTTGATCATGATAAGGATGATTTACTAGAATATGAGACTTCTGATTGTCTCAAAGATGATAAATAAATTCGACATCTGTAATCCTTGATTATTTTTATTATAACTTGTTTTGGTGTTTGACATTTCTGTGATTCATTTCTATAATGTCATTTCCATGATTGTCATTTTTGTGTTATTGATTGATAAATGACAACATAAGGATAGTCAATATTATAAGACCACGAAAATAACAAAAGGCATTCATCCAAATGAAAGACCCATTGAGTTATATACTTGAGTAAGAATGGTTTCCACATTGAACCAATGGGCAAAGGAAACAAAAGTTCCTTTCAGATTATAAATCGTCTAAAAGCCTTGTAAGAAAAGTGGTCAAAGACTATACCTATATACTCTGACCTAGACTATGCTAAGGATCAATATGATAAAGGCAAAAGCCATGGTATCCTGGATACCCACGAAATTATACACTTTATGGCATGACTGGATTAGCCATCCAAGTCCAAACTTGATGCAAAGAAAGATATTGCAAAAGGCACAAAGAGTTATCCCATAAAATCTCACGTTGTGTAACAAGTGCACAAGGGAAACTAATTAGGCTCTATTGTCCAAGCACCACGTGATTATAGTATGTCCATGAGGGGGAGTGAGGACAAACCGTGATCCATGAACATACAACAATCACGGGTGACAAGGTCCATGACCATGGTAAGACTTGGCCGAATTCTTTCAAATACAAAGGCCACTACCTAATACTTGAGGACACATTGATTTACATGTGTAATATGCATCAAGCCATATAAGTGAGCATAGATATTCTCTCTCAGATTAAGGGTCATAAACCAGACATATACCATCTTAAGAGAATCTGAATATACCACCACAGACATATGTGCCGCTTAATATGGAACCTCAGAAGAGGATTGAGAATGAGAATATATGTTGGATGAAAATATCTTTCTCCCATGATTTTAAAATGTCTTGAGCCAAACATGGGTGATCTAATTAGTGGCCAAGAAAACAAATTACATTGACCTCAGTAATCTGATCATCCAACATTAAAAGGGAGAAAGTTATAAGCTGGTAAAGAGAGAATGGTATTAACCATCATTGTCTTGGCAATATCCCCGGACTATTAAATATAAGACATCCAAATGATATAAAGGCTACCAGAACTAGATGCCAGACACATTGACCCGAAAAGTCATACTAGCTTGCACCAAATGAATTTGTTGTCCTAGAAGAGACACAATCAAGTTGCTACATAGTCTATATAAAGATAGACCAATATGTTCCATAAGATAAAGGGACCTCAGAAGGAAAGAAAAATGGTGCATAGAAATGATAAATTCCCGAGGTCATAAAGGAAACCATCCCAGACATAGAAAATGGTCGACCACAATATAAGATACCATACAATGGACTTTGGGACGCCAAAATCCATGGTACTTAAGGTGATTTGGGACGCCAAACACCATTATATTAAAGGTCATAAGATTGCAATCAATTATGTTATGTCTGGAATACAATGGAACGCAGAAAAGGGTATCGATACCAATAATATATAAGAAAGCGCAAAAAAGGTTGCACTTGAATATAAGATATAAAGAGAGGATCATAAACCCACGTGTGAGTACTCATACATATAAAGAAAACGTGGGGTTTAACTAAGATTTAAAGAATCTATAAAAGAGATGGACGTATTGGCCATAGAACATCATCCGATAAACCAGTGAATGAGTCCTGTGAGAGTAAAAGATATCGTGAGATATAGGATATGAACATATGATCTAAGGTATTCATATTCCTACTTAAAAGCATTTAAAGAATGGCTTGATTACACAAGGTTACTCACAGAGACCAATGAACAAATTATAAAATGATATAAGATTTGTGGTGGATGCTACTACAATTTGAAAATGATAATGTCTGGAAAGAAATGATGATGTAGTAAGCAATATATTAATCACTGGATAAATGTACTAAAAAGGTACCATAAAGATGAGAAAAGAAATTCTCAAAGAACGGTTTTGTTCCTTAGCCGTCTATGAATTGATGCAATGCAGCTGCATATGATACAATATTATCAACCAAATGATAATCACTGAATGAGTTCTATAAGAACCATCAAAATCAGTTCATGAATTATTAAAATGAAATTCCTTGTGTTCACAAACCAACTTGAAAGAAAGTTGATTGATTCCAATACGTTACAAGTTATCGATTGATTCTTAGACAAGTTATGATCATGTTATTTGGATCATAAGATCGTGGTCTATATGATTTATAGTTGGTCCATAACTAAGAACATATTGAAAGAAATATGAAATGGTCGTAAAGCATGTGGATTCCATCAATACCGACTATAGCAGGCTATAAAACCTGCGGTCGAGGGCATCAGTATAAGTATGGCCGAACATACAGCCATAATTTCTAATATGGTCAAGGTACATATGATCGAACCAATCGATCGAATAAGACCATAAAGGTTGAGACTGAATGGAATCCCAAATTCCGACCATGATGGTCATAAGGGCCGTGGTCGTCAGCCAAAAGTGTCATGCCGACCAAACGGTCGACCATATGACAATGGAAGTAACATAATTATCCAAGGTCCCTAGAGCCAAGTTAATTTCGGCCAGGGAAACCTATAAGGACAACCATGTGAATTAAGGTCAAAGAAATGGTTGATCATACGACCAAAGAGTTATGGTCGAGGCAAGGTCGATAAAATGGACGACCATATCTATACCTAATGAGTATACTGATCCATCAGCGTGCATGTAAGTATGCTTAATTTAAAATATAGCTAATGATGAAGAAAGGTAATGAAAGGTTCAAAGGAACTAATGGTAATGGTAAACTTATACTTCATTATTTATTTATTTACAAGAAACGAAAGGTTTAAAGTTTGTTTACACTAACCAAACTAACCAACCCAAAGAAGGGAAAATTGGTTTTGCAGATGCAAATTTTGTTTGATCATAAACAGGTTATGAATTTACTCATGAAAGCATTACAAGCTCATTGGAACGGACCGAGACTGCAAATGTTTCTCAACCATCTGAAATATTGATATCCATGAAGCAGATTAGACTGGGAGTGACTTCATCAAACATCCAGAAGTGTTAATGACACATGATGCAAGTGGATAACCAGGTCGATGAATCAGAATGATACGGTCGATGATGATCCAGCGCCGATGGTCGATAGTGACTCAACAAATGGACGAGATGGTTCGACCTTTATCCATAGAGGCAATGTGAGATGATCATAAGGGACGGTATTCATAGAGATGATACATGTTCAACTGAAGAAAGATGCAATCTGTTATTGGTCATGTAACACGCATGAAGATGACTTGCCAAAGGCTATGGACCAGCACATCCGACTATATGGTAAAGAAGACAAGAACAAAGAAGTGCAAGAAGTGCAAGTACGGTCAAGTGATAGGCACAACCGATTTACCTTAACCAACCTCTACTCACAGAAGATAATACACGAGTTAGAAATGAGAAGACTGAAGAATCTACAGTGGTGCATTCATCAGGGGGAGTAATACGGTTGTACTCTTTTTCCTGTCTATGGCTTCCCTTTTACCACATTGGGTTTTGGGTTTACCGTAGAGAGGTTTTAACGAGGCAACATACCAAACGTATTATGAGCTCATTATGGTTATAACATCCAAGGGGGAGTGTTATGAACCGGATGATTGTGGATGCAATAACCATTGGATTAGACTAGACCGGATCCTACCATGGATAGGATCGGACCGACCCGAAAGGAATCTTAGTCGGCCAAAAGGAATATTCCATCGACCATGAATGGATAAAGACTATCCAAGACTTTCCTTTTCCTAGTTTGATAAGGTTTACATTTTTCATGTTTATCTAGGAATGTTATCTTTCCATTTATCTATTGTAAGCTCCCTATATATAAAGGGCATAATGTACTCGACATATTCATTCACAAGCAATAATACAGACAAGTTCCCCCATTACTTTCTTAACATTTTCACTCATTTTTTTAGTGTTTAACCAAAAACTCAAAATTGGTTAAACAAATGAATTCATAATAAAATTATCTTCATAAGATTATCTGTGATCCTCACACTATTGTCTTAGCACTTAGAAAATTGCATTATAGATATCGAATAGGACAAAGGTTTGGGAATAACCCGAGACAATAGAACTGAGAAAAAGAAAACAAGATACCAGTAGGTACCGTAGAGAAATAAAGAGAAACATGGAAAGACAAAGCCAACATAAACAAGATGGCAATTAATGGTGAAACTGGCACATAACCCCTGCGCCAGCCAATGACAAATTAGGCACTCACCTCCTACTGGATAGCGTGATGAAGCCAGCAAGGTTCACCTGCAGTGACATAAGATTGCGTACGGAGATCTGAGACCACACTATCTGCAATCATTTTTGCTATTAAAGGAAGGGAGAGGGTAAGGAAGAAGGTGGCAATGCGATTGACAGCACAATATAGGATTTCAACAGAAAAAGTAGATCTTAGGAAATCGTTGGTATCTTTTTCTTCTAAAAACCTCCTTGTAAACAGTTTAATCTCACGACATCAATCAAAGAATGTCTTCGTAATAACCCCAAAACCAAGTTATGTTCTTCTAACCAGATCAACTAAACTTGGAATGAACAGTTGATGCCTAACATGGGGCCTTACGAAGTAGCGCTAACAAATCAGTATGCGTCCCGACGATTCCCCCACCGGCGACGCGCCTATACTTGTCGCCACAACACCAGCCGCTAACGATATGATGCAGCACCTCATACCGCAGGAGAGACCCAACAGCGTTACAAACAAACGATTGGCCGCACTCGCAGCTGCCTTTACTACGTTGGACGGCGAGCCCGACGAGACAGAAACAGCACGACAAAGGCTTTTTGCCGCAACAAACCCTACTCCGGTCAACGCCGGCCAACCGTTCCGACCTATCGACAAGCTCCGCATCCCGTCGTACTCCAGGGACACAGACCCGACCGATCACATGACAGCCTTCAACATCGCCATGGGAAGAACCCACTTCTCCGATGAGGAGAGGGACGCAGGTCTCTACCAGCTCTTCGTTGAAAGCCTATTCGGCCCGGCCCTGGCATGGTTCTCTCGCTTGGCCGAGGATTCAATCGACAAATTCCATGATCTATCAACGCAGTTATTGAAAAACTACATCATGTTTACGCGCCAATGGGCATCCTCGGCAGATCTTTGGAAGATGTCCCAACCAGCAAACGAAAGTCTCTAGGCTCTCATGGAACAATTCAAACAAGAGGTCTCGAAGGTCCACGTCCCAGACCACACAGCAGTGGAAGCTCTACGAAACTCGCTCTTTATACACTCCAATTTTTGAGAGGACCTCTATTCCAACCCTACCACCTCACTCCAGGACGCCCTGCATCGCTCGCAAAATTTCATTCTGATGGAGGAAGACAAGCGCACGTTGTTCGAAGGCAGCACGAGCTGAAACAAGCCATCCTGAAGACGACAAAAACCCATGACAAGCCCAGACAACACACCCCTTATAGTAAATCAGACAAAAATAAGGGCCTTGTTAATGCCATTCCTGATAAAGAACAGTCGGACTCCGCCATGGCTTTCTGCGGACCAGGTTGGAATAAGTGGACTTAGGATGCCGAGGGAAAGAAGCAATCGGTGCGACCAAGCCTCCGAACGGGATGTATGACTCAAATAAATGGTGTGACTATCATAATACAAAGGGGCACGACACTAAAGAATGCAAACAACTCCAAGAAGCCCTTTTGTGTCTTTCCTAAGCGGGAACGCCATTTCTGACCCTCCGAGACATAAGCTTCAAAAGACCAACAAGAGTTGGAGCAAGACAAAAATAAAAACGGACTGGACGATCAACCAGACGGCTCCCCTTCAAAAGACAAAAACGTCTTGTCTCAACATGATGGTGACTCCACCTCCAAAGAACAAAACCCAAAATCTCGACGTAAAATATTCACGATCCGAACGACCCCCTCCTCCTCTCCAGCAAATGAAGAAAAAGGAGAAATGAATCGATGCGGTTCGCACGAAGAAGGTTTGGCCCAGAAAGTTGGATCGTTGGCCAACCTACAGCCGGGGGACGATCTGCGTGACTCGCTCAAGCGAAAGATGGTACAGCCGATCACTCGTCCCAGCGTTACCAGACCCCGCCTTGCGATCGACGGCTCTAAATGTAGAAAGTTGATCACGGCAGACACCCGTCATAACCTCGACGCTAAGAGATGCAATCTTCGATCGTTAATAGACACCACCTCCCCAACTATCTCTGACCTAAGAACACTTCTGAACAGCACCAAATCAAATCGGTAAGGAAATTCAGAATGATTGAATATTATTATCGGAGGATCACCACTCTGCAGCGACTCGGTCCGATCCATTAAGGATTTCTGTCGAAAAGCGATAACCTCAAACCATTGGCCCACATTTCCAGGGAATGATCCACATATTACTTTCTCCGTGGAAGATGCCGTCGGGGTACACATGCCCCACAATGACTCCCACCTTGTCAACCTTCTGATCGGTCATTGCGAAGTAAACAAGGTTATAATCAATACCGTTAGCTCCGTCGACCTCATTTTCAAGGATACGCTTGACAACATGGGGGTCGATCTCAACACAATGAAACCCTCGGTGCGGTTGTTAACGGGATTCAATTGTCGTCCGAAAAAAGGCTATGCACCATTTGCCTGCGCGTGCACGTGCATGTCGTGAATAAGAATGTTAAATTCTCCATCACCAATGTGAAAGCCCCATATAACGCGATCCTTGACACCCCATGGATACGCGAAACCTATCATCAGTGTGTAAAATTCCCGGGAGACAAAAACAAATCAACACCCTCCGAGGCGATCAGGCTGCAGCTCGCGATCTCCTCGTTGTGGAAGTCAAGCTCCGAAAGCCTCCTCCCACATCAACACCATAGCTGTACAAATCCGAAAGATCTTTCTGCTAATAGAAGAGATCCTCAAAGTCCCCATCGCTGAGAATGGCCCGGGTAAAACCGTGAGGGTTGGCGCCTATCTATCGGACGAAATGAAGGACAAACTCATCTCTTTCTTGAAAAAGAATGCCTCAACTTTCTCTTGGTCGACTTTAGATATGAAAGGAATAAGCCCTTTCATCACAACTCATGAGTTCAACGTTGATCCAACCATCAAGACAGTCTGGCAAAAAAGACATAAACTAGGTTCCAAGCGATTGAAAGCAGTAAATGAAGAGGTCGATCGATTTTTCTGTGTGGGCTTTGTCACCAAAGTCAAATACCCAGACTGGTTAGCCAACCAGGTGGTCGTTCAAAAATTGAACGGCAAATTGTGCGTTAGCGTAGACTGGGAAATTATCGACTAAGGTTACCACTTCTAGAAATAATGTATCAAAAGAATTTTTCGAAAGAAACAAAAGTACCTCGAACCTAGGGCACCATACGGTGACCTCGAGTGTACAAACCCGGGTCGCCATATGAAGACCTCGCCTTTAACAAACCAAGTCATGATATTGAGACCTACACTCGCAAAGCACGGGTCACAGTATGGCGACCCGCACACGCAATGTACGGGTCACCATACGGCAACCTACGCACCAAGGTTGCGGGTCACCATTTGGCAACCTGAACCTACACAATCCGGGTCGCCATATGGCAACCCAGGTCTTCCGAGTTCGGGTCGCCATATGGCGACCTAGGCTCTCTGACTCCGGGTTACCATATGGCGACTGAGGCTCTCTGAGTCCGGTTCGCCATATGGCGACCTGTGCTCTCTGCTTCCGGGTTGCCATATGGTGACCTAGCCTCTCCGAGTCCGGGTTGCCATATGACAACCTGACCTTTCAAAGAATGGGTGGCCATGTGGAGAACTCATCTCTCCAATTCTGTTTCGCCATATGAGATTTGTGTCTCTCCTTTGTATTCCTCTTCGAGTCGCGATCGAAATACTTTTCGTTTCGTCTCAATCGGAGTTTGCATTGAGATTTTACGATAAAAACAAGTAAGAGTCGCCAAACGAACCTTGGGTTGCCGAAGACAGATACAGGTCACCATATGGCTAGTGTGTCCACATTCCTTGTCTTCTCTCTTGAATCTCAATCGAAATACTCTACGTTTCTTCTCAATCAGATTTACCGTTGGAGCTTTACGATAAAAACCGCGAAGACTTATTCTCCCGAATGAAGTTCATGGTTATCTTATAAATGGCATCGGTTATATCACCACCACAGTTGTCCAAACTATACGAGAAGTGTGAAATTCCTAGCTAAAGTCACATCGTACCATTAAACGTTCTTTCGAAGAAATTGTACAAACGTTTAAGTCAAAACACGGCCCAAAGAGGCCTAGAACGTGGCTAAAAACCCACTTTTGTTTTCATACAAAATTGAGCCCAGCAATGTTATGACGGTGTATCTTTACTCGCAGAAGAAGGTAAGTCTCGCAAAATTGGAAGACAAATATCAAAACTCTAAGATAATGAGGAGGATTGAGATAAAAATGAATGTTCCGCAAAGCGATAAACTTGACCTAGGGGCAAAAAAGGAAAGAGGAACTGACCCAGACGACATATATAAGGGGAGCTAAAGCTAATGGCGCAGGGATCCGAAGATTTAGACCTAGAATAACTCTGCTAGCTTAGAAGAATTTAGAATATAGACGGCTGCATACTCGAAACTTTACGTAGATTATTGTCCGTCTTTTTTTTGTTGAGATTCTCTTTGTTAGCTAGATTCTACTCGTTTTGTTCTTCGGATAATCCTATAGTTTTGTTCTTATCAATCAATAAAACGCCTCTGTGCAACTTACTATTGATATTATGTTATCACTTTCTTCTTCGTTTTCGTGTGTTTATGCAGATAATCTGGGACCTCTGTGAAAGTCGGGTTCTCTTGGCTTTTCCTTAATTTACGGAGATTGACAGTGTGGATTTTGGTTCCCACAGTTTAGCGCTAGAAGGAGGGGGGGGGGGTCGGATTTTCTAACTCAAAAATCACCGAATCACCGAACGACTTAGAAACGATATGCCTAACCAAACAGGTGGCGACTTCATCTCCTTCAAGGAGAGAGCAACGACCGACTTGGTCAAACCTCTCAACTATCTCCTTATTATCGAGCTGACAGTCTTGAATATCGATATCGCAAGGATATTGATCGACACCGGAAGCTCGGTCGATATCATCTTCAAAAAAACTCGAGAGAATGGAAATCAATCCATCCAAAATCGTGGAAGACCCAACCCCGGAAGTAGGACTCTCGGGGGGGGGGGGGGGGGGGCTACCATGACTCTTCTCACAATCAACTTCTCGGTTAGAGCCAGCAGCATAACAAAAATCATGGAGTTCCTGGTCATCGATTGATCCAAATCATATAACGCGATCCTACGAACTCAATGGCTGAATTCAATGTAGTCTGTCCCATCAACATACCACATGTTTCTCAAATTCCCAATGCTTCGTGGAATCGAGACAATCTGGGGAATAGAAAAATCTCGCAAGTCTGTTTTGCCGCGGAACTAAAACGAAAGGGGTCGTCATCTGAGACCCCGTGGTCTTAGTATGCCTCGACGAAGCATTCCCAGACCGCTGCGTTGAAATCAGAGCTAATCTTCCCGAGTCCTTAAAAACGGAGCATATCGCCTGTCTAAAATGAACTTGCACGCATTCGCGTGGGCTGCGGAAGACATGCCAGGGATTGACGTCAACATTACATGTCACAAACTTAACGTCGATCCAACTTTCGAACCAGTCAAACAAAAAAGATAAAAGTTGGGTCCTGAACGGGCCCCTGCAGTTAACGACGAGTTCAAAAAACTCCTCAAAGTTGGATCCATAACAGAGGTAAGGTATCCTAACTGGATTGCTAATCCAGTCGTCATCAAAAAGAAAAACAGCAAATGGCGAGTCTGCATCGGTTTTACCGATCTCAACAAAGCATGTCCAAAGGATAGTTTCCCATTGCCTCACATCGATCAACTGGTTGAAGCAACGGCAGGAAACAAACTATTGTCATTCATGGATACTTTCTCCGGGTACAATCAGATCATGATGAACCCCGATGATTAGGAAAAAATTGTGGGCATAACTGACCGCGGTACTTACTGTTACAGAGTAATGCCATTCGGCCCTAAGAATTCTGGTGCGAGTTTTCAGCGACTGGTTAACCGAATGTTCTTCAAACAGCTCGTTAAAGCTATGGAATTATATATCGAGTTTTCAGCGACTGGGTAGCATCGATCGATGTTCGACGGTTGTTGTCATTTGATGAGCTTAGCATAGTGTTGATCGATTCAAGTTGTTGTGATGAACATACCTTGCCGACGAAAGTCGAATCTGCTAAGTAGACATTTTCTGTGGGTAAGAAATCGTCAATAGAGATGTCGTCATCTACTCTTATTTGTGACAAGTGATCTGCGACTCCGTTTTCTACTCCTTTTTTGTCTTTTACTTCTATATCAAATTCTTGGAGAAGTAGAATAGACCGTAAAAGCCTCAGCTTAGCGTCTTTTTGTTAATTAAATATTTTAATACGGCGTGGTCGGTGTGAACAACTACTTTTGAAACGACTAGATAGGAAAGGAAGTTTTCGAAGGCGGATACTACAGCTAGCAACTCTTTTTCCGTCATCACATAGTCGGTTGCGCGTCATGGAGGGTCCTACTAGCGTAGTATATGGCGTGCAACTTTTTGTCCTTTTTCTGCCCAAGCACAACGCCTACAGTGAAGTCGCTGGCGACGAACATAATCTCGAAAGGTAAATTCCAATCCGGTGCTTGGACAATAGGGGCGGACACGAGTGCTCATTTGATTTCTTTAAAGGCTTTGAGACATTCAGTTGTAAAATCGAATTTCACTACTTTGCACATAAGTGCAGTAAGGGTCTAGAAATTTTGCTAAAATCTTTTATGAATCATCTATAGAATCCAGCATGTCGTAGGAAACTTCTAAAGTCTTTGAGATTAGTGGGTTGCGGCAGTCCAGTCATTACATCAATATTTGCCGTGTCCACCTCAATTCTGGCTGCTGAGACCTTGTGTCCCAAGACAATTTCGCTGTTAACCATAAAATGACATTTCCCATTTGAAATCCAGATTTTTCTCTTTGCATCGAGGTAATATCATACATAGGTTATCCAGACAAGTCTTGAAATTCAGACCATATACCGAGAAATCTTCCACGAAAAACTCCATGAAGTCTTCGATCATATCAGTGAATATAGACATCATGCATCTTTGGAAGGTCGCAGGGGCGTTACAGAGTCCGAATGGCATCCTGCGATATGCGAACGTTCCATAGGGACATGTAAAGATGGTCTTTTCTTGGTCGACCGGATGTATGGGGATCTGGAAGAATCCGGAATATCCATCAAGAAAGCAATAATATTTGTGGCTCGCGAGCCTTTCTAACATCTGATCGATAAAGGGCAAGGGAAAATGATATTTTCGTGTGGCAGCATTTCGTTTCCTTAATCGATACACATTCTGTGTCCAGTGACAGTTCTAGTAGGGATAATTCCTCCTTTCTTCGGACAACATGAACTGGACTGACCTAGTTGCTGTCTGAAATCGGGTAAACGATGCCTACCACTAAGAGTTTCATGATTTCCTTCTTAACTACTTCCTTCAGGTTAGGGTTAAATCTCCGCTGATGCTCGATGGATGATTTTAATTCATCATCAAAGTGTCTCCTATGCATACATAAATCAGGAGAATTTACCGGTAGTCATCTAGCGAATATCCGAGAGCTTTGCGGTGCTTTCGAACTTTATTAAGCAATAATGCTTGCTCTCCGCTGCTCAAATCGGGATTCATTATGACAGGGTAGGAGTTGTCGTAACGAAAAGCATATTTAAGGCCTGTTGGAAGTGGTTTAAGTTTGATTTAAGGTGCTTTAGCTTTACTTCAATCGTCGGTTGCAATATGTTGTCGATCAATGGAGACGTCAGGATGTCGATCGACGGGTGTCAACATATCGAGATCTTCGATGTCAATGTTGAAAATTCCTTTGTGGCGTCCATTAACCTTGTGTACTCTCTAGTGTGATATTCTAACGTAGGGATGTCGCCTTTAGAGGATTTGCTTGCTTTCTCTAAAGGTTCGTTCGAGCACATATCTATGAATGATTCTTCTACTAGATCAGAAAGATGATCGATATGGTAAGTTTGACCGTCAATCAAAGGTTGTTTTATTATCTTTTCCATGTCAAAAATCATCGGTATCTTCCCGATGTTGAGGCATATACATCCTCCTCTGACATTGATGATCGCTCCGGCGGTTTCTAAGAAAGGTCTTCGTAAGATAATCAAATTTCGAGGTTCTCGCTCCTATTTAAGCACTATGGAATCTGCAGGTATATCACAGTTATTAACGCGTACGGGAATGTCCTCAAGTATACCCTCCGGGATTCTAGTAGATCTTTCAGCTAAAACGAGAGTGATCCTGGTAGGTTGAAATTGTGTTAGCCCGAGAGTGACTGCGACAGAGTAAGGCATCAGGTTTATACGAGATCCTAAATTGCTAATAGTGCAATCTAAAACAAAACTTCTGGGATCAGGAAGTTTAACTAGATTTTTTCCTCTAATGATTTCACTCACCTCTTCGGATACCATCATCACGCAGTGTTCTGATTCATGGAATCCTCGCGAAGCTGCATCTTTCACGTACTGCTTGATGGCGGGCAAGATGTGAATGACATCGCTTAGTGGCATCTCAATGTTTATTTTGTCAAACGATTTCTTTCATATTGCTTTGTCTAGCTGCTTCTTTTTCTGCTTAGCGTTTTTCAGAGGAAAGGGAGCGTTGGCATGGTAGAATTTATTCCTAACCGATTCGGTTGGTTCTGGTTTAGGGCGTCGATCGATTCTATGATCCAAGCATTGAGCGATTATAGGTTCAGCGCGTCGATCGATGTCCGACAAAGGTTGTCGATCGATGTCTTCTATGTTTGTCCTTTTTCCCTTAGGTTCAACAATTAACTCCTCAAGATCATCATTTTTTCTAGTAAATCGGGTTCAGGGAGGATATCGGGGTTCGTCTCGTGCATTTCGAACGGGATGGGCTACGATTTTTCATTTTTTGTTTTTGTTTGTTGTGATTTTCTCGAACTCATAGATGGTAATACTCTGTTTAATGCCAGGGGTGAGTTGTCGACTACTTCGTAAAGCTACGACATTGCATTGTTTTCTGGGGTTAGCGTCTGTTTTACCAGGTAAAAATCCATCCTCTCTTCTGATGGACATAGCGTTGCTCGCCACTTGGTTGTCGATTCTCCTAATGTGTTTGCTTAGAGTTTCAATTTTTTCTGTCATTTCTGAGTATTTCAACACGAACTTTACGCGTCGTGCCTTATCCTTCACGGACTTTATACTAGTGCGTATTTATTTCATCATGAACTTTAAAAAAAATCAAAAATCCTATTTGAACTCTCAAAATCGTGCATATATATATGTTGACCGTCAATGATGTTAGTCAACGGTTAATTTATCAAAACAACGTCATTTTGGATAATTCTAAAAAATAAAAAAATGCAACTTCTGGAAATCGAACTCTGGCACGGATACATAACACTAAGCATCTTAACCACTAGACTGGTGTAATTTTATTCTTTTTTTTTTTTGTAAACATTAACTTATATATACATTTATGATTTATCAAATAAATCTGTATTTTATTGTTTTAGTCTTTTCAAGTAAATATATAATTTTTATATTTTATATAAATTTTACGAATCCTTATTTTATAAATTTAAATTAATTACTATTGCTGTAAATTTTATTTTATATTATATACTAATACAAAATATAATGTAAATTTTAATATTTGTTTTTATGTCCATAGAGCTAAGTTAAAATTTACGGAAATAATATACTCCCTCCGTTTTTTTTTAATTGACGTTTTAGGGAAAATTTTTTGTTCCATATTATTTGACGTTTTCAATTTTCTATGTAAAATTTATTAGTAATTAATGTTAGATGACCAATATTACTATAGCTTCTATTTTATTATTGGTTGAATTGTGGTTAGATAAACCATTAATGATGTTTTTGTTTAGGAAATGATGAAAAATTAAATGTTTCTTAATCTATGTGCATAATCCTAGAACGTCAAATATAAAAAAACGGAGGGAGTATAAAGTAAGGATTTGTAAATTTATTAAAATATTAAAATTTACAGCAATATTAATTTACAGAAAAAAGGTAATAAAATATCAAAATTTACAATATATTTTTATTTTAGTAATAATATAAAATATAATTTACAGAAATAGTAATTAATTTAAATTTATGAAATAAGTATTCGTAAAAAAAAATTTTAAATATTAAAATTATTTATTTTTTGAAAAGACTAAAGAAATAAAATATTTAAGATTTATTTGATAAATAACAAATATATATATAAGTTACATAACCAATAGAATAAAATTACATTAGTCTAGTGGTTAATATTTTTTATGTTATGTATTTGTGCCAGAGTTCGATTCCCGGAAGTTGCAGATTTTTAATTTTTTAGAACTAGCCAAAACGACATCGTTTTGATAAATTAACGGTTGACTAACATCATTGCCTGTCAACATATATATATATATATATATATATGCACGATTTTGAGAGTTCATGTAGGATTTTTTATTTTTTTCTAAAGTTTATGATGAAATACGCACTAGTATAAAGTCCGTGAAGGAAAATGCACGACGCATAAAGTTCGTGTTGAAATAGACCCTTTTTCCTCGGTGGCTATTTTACAGTTAGTTTCCTGTGAGGATTTGGTTCATTTTTGACTTTGAACTTTTTTCGTATCTGTTCACAGTGGTGTTGCAGTTGCTTGTGGAATCACCCACGTTTTCCCTAAATCGTTGATCGTGATGGTTCATCATGTAAGAGAATTCAACTCGTTTTTCGGAATTGGGAGGGACAGAGTTGCTCTAACCAGAAAATCGAGATAAGTCATTTCTGTCCAGAAGGGCTGCGACTAATGTCAGAGTTTCTCTAACTCGGATTGAGTGCTCCTCGTCTATGAATAATGGTGCTTCCTTTCTTTTGGTTTCTCTTTTTCGAAAGCTCGACCTAAAGCTATGTTTTCTATTAGCCTTTGTCGCTGGCCGTATCAAGGATTGTTTCATAGTCTAGGTTGAGTCCTCTATATCATGTATTGATTAGTTGGGGTTCTGAGAATCCATGGTGCGGACACGAAAGTTGGTAGCTCTTAAACCTATTCCAGGAGTTTCTAAAAGATTCACGACTACCTTGAACGAAAGTGGATATTTCTCTTCTTGCTTCCGAGTATCTCTCCTCGTCAAAGAATTGATTTACGAAAGCGCTTCGAATGTCTTCCCAACAAGTCAGGGATCCTGGTGGTAGCTGGTTCAGCCACATCCTAGCGTCAATCTCATTGGGAAAAAGGAAAACGTTTGCAGCAATGGAAATCGTCGTTCACCATGTCTTCTAGCATCTCAATGTGATCATTCGGGTGTTCAGTAGGAGAGCCAATGAACTGATTTTTTCGCGCATTAATTAGGAAATTGATATCAAGTTCAGAGCTTCCACGATGGTTATCGGATAATCGAACTGCAGATCTATTGGAATAAGTTCTGCTGGGATTTAGGTATTCGAGCATTGGCAATTCAAGCTTTATCTCATTCTTTTTAGATTTAGCGATTTGACTAGAAACTGCAGCTTCCGAATAATAAATTAGTTGGCTTGCTTCTTTGATTTTATTATTCATTGGTTCTACCAAGACTACTTTCTCATTATCAGATTGAGTAAAGGCGTACTTACCTGCTTCTGGCTGTTTGGTATCAATCGATGGTAACGGAAGAGTATCGCCCGACAGCAGTGGACTAATATTGATCGATTCCAGATGGTCTCCGTCGATCGATGGTTGTAGTCCAGCATCCATATTCTCTACTTTAAGTACTTGTGTCATAAGGTTTAGGGAAAGAATGATTTAGCAAACAGTAAAGTAAAATCTAAACAACATTCTAAACGAAATCTAATGGCAATAAGAAAGAGTCCCCGGCAACGGTGCCAAATTTGATGTGGGGTTTTATTTCACCCCTATATTCCCACTTTACTCTCTCAAATAAGAGGTTCAATGTAGTATTTAGGGATCGAATCCACAGAGACTCTAGGATTGCACAATATATTTATTATCTTCAAATTAAGGCTAGGTGAATTATAACAATAACAATAAAAGTGATCTTTAAGATTGGTTTAGTTTGTGAAGATTAATTGAGGGCACTAGACTTAGGGGAAATTCTCAAGTAGATTTTAATAATGTAGAATAATAGATTCTAGGGTTTTATTAAGTATCGTTCTGAATTTAAACCTTAGGGTTTAGGAGATCACTCTAGCGCATCTCGGCTGAGCGTCGATCGATGACAACACGATGGCGTCGATCGATGCTCATTCTTAATAATTCTAATTTCGTGGTTTAATATATTCTCTAAACTTCTTATTTAACTCTCATTTGTTACTAGTTATTTAAATTGTTTAAGATATATTCCAGGTTATAACCATGCTCTCGCTTGCGCTATGGAACCCTAATTTCTAATATTGAAGTGATAAGATTCAACTTAGCATTAAGTGCAACTTAAACAAAGAACCAAGAAGATTACCCTAACAATTCTATAAAATCACCTATACATTACTACCATTGAATAACCCTAAATCTAACAGACAATTACTCAGACATAGCAATAAAGAACATCATTGAATTATGAATAAATTACATAGAATAGACTAAATAAAAATATAAGGAGTTCAAGATCTTCTCTGTAATGATGATAAGATCTATTTCTCCAATAAATGTAGCAATGTGTTCCAACTCTAAAGCTCTTGTGTAACTTTGTGGCAGTTTTGTTTCAGAATAATAAGGTTAGGGCTTAACAAAGATAAAAAACCCTAATAAATAGTCTAAATTCGGCCAGAGACTTGTCTTGCAATTAATGAGACTTCTGGGGAAAACTTGTAGTTTCCCAATCTTTCTGCCGACTTCATCGTCAATCGACGCACAGTGTGTGACGTCGATCGATGGTCCATTCATAAATCTGGATCCGACTCTGGGTTTTTTTTAGCAGTCCCAATTGCTCCAAAATAGTTCAAAAGCTTCAATTGGTTCCAATAAGTACCTAGACCTGTAAATGTTCTAAAACAATGCCAAATGCATATAAAAGACTCTAAATATACTATATATATATTATAGGTAAAGTCCATAGTATATCACCCACATTCACTGATCATCCCATCGATCAAAGATACGAACAACATAAGAAAAATAAAGGGTTAGGGAAGGATGCAACGTGCTAACAAGACAGATCTTTGAAACAAACCTTGGCACAATACTATGGCATCGCACTCGAACCAGATCCTCCCGGCGGTGCAGAATCGCTTTCTCCACCTTTAGCACATCCCTTCCTCTTAATCGTCTCACTGACAGGAGGGTTTAATTTTTGGCTTTTCGGTGGGACGATCTGAGCAACACTAGGACCAGGCAGCCCCAGGACGATTTCCCTCCTACCCAAAGGTGGGGGCATAAATTATAGATCATGCTCCCTATCCTCAACGTGAACAGGCGTCTTGGACGAGCCACTAGGCTGAACCAAATTTTCTGACAATGGCGCGGCCACAGTTTTGATCGGGGTTGGAGGCATCAGCTGTAATACCCCTGGTCGAGGGTATCAAGTCAACACAAGTCAACAGACTCAGATCAAGCCATACTTGGACGTAGAGCTATAAGAAAACATGAATAGAGGTTGAGTAAAAGCATTCTGAAGAATGGTCAAGTAGAAACAAAAGTTGGTCGAGGAGACGGAACTGAAGCTTCTAAACGGCCAAGGTCGAGCATGGTGAAATTTCAAAGTATGCAAATGAAGTAAGACAAAAGAGTGATGAGGTGGAAACCACACTTGGAGATCAAGTTTCGTTCTGACTTTTGAAACACTTAACTTACATGGAAAGGTGGTTTATCTTCTAGGGGTGATGTCGTGTTTATTGTATTGTTAGGTTGTTAAATTTCATGCATGCATTGTTAGTTTTGTAGTTGCATTGTTTAGTAGCTGCATTGCATGTAGTGTAGTTGTGGTTACATAGAGATTTGAGTGAGACTCTCTCTTATGCCGGGTAGTTGTTTAGTGTGTCTTGTTTTAACTCGTCTCGTACTAAGTCTATACCAAGCATTGGATGGAGGTTAGAGGTGGAGCTCCCTTATGTTGATTGTATTTTGTTTTTTGGGTCTAGAACAGTGGGAGCGTGTGTGTGTGTGTGTGTGTTGTGCATCTAGTCTAGGTACGCATTGCATGGAGGTTAGAGGCCGAGCTCCCTCATTCTGGCTTGTCTTGTGTTGCGCCTAGACTAGAATGTATGGCCATCTCGGTGTTAGATTGGGAGAAGCCCAATTATCCGATCATGTGGACCCTGGGGTTAGATAGGGAGAAGCCCAATTCTCCAGTGCTGGAGTTACCTACTCTCCACGGCTTGTCACGTGAAGTGGTTCGCACCCATGGACGAGCACTGCATGACGATGCGGCCCGGGTTAAATTAGGAGAAGCCCTATTCCCGGAGTGATGTTTTCCGACCATGTGACTATGGTGTTTGGGTTTCGGGTGTGTTCAGGGTGGAGGGTTAGGGTTCTGTGCTGTGAAGGGATCCAGGGGTGTGTGGCTTGTGACCCATCCTTTGTGTATTTTGTTTTTGTGTCTTTTAGTCTAGGATTGAATCTAGATTATCTTTGTGTGTCATTACGTCTCGGGGACGAGACTGGGGTAGTAGAGTCATTGCATTGAATTTCATGTTTAGTTTATTGCATTGCATTTCATGTCTAGGTTGTTGCAGTAGTAGTTGCATGTTGATTCTTCCGCATTGTTTGTTTGCATGCATATTTATTTGTGATTGCTTGTTTTATGTTTGAGCATGGGCTGAAAGGGGAATTGTTTTTTAGATTAGGGAACTCCTGAGTAATTTTCAATTACTCAAGCCCACTTCTACTATGCAGGTAACCTTAGAGGGTCGAGCGTTTGTGGGGCGCAGATGACGAGGCCAACGTAGTTTTCCGCTGTTGTTTGCAAGGAGCAAGATGCTTATGTTTTCACTCGTTTTTTTTTCATGGGTACCCGTTTGACTTGAAATTTTCTTTTGTTGTATTTTGAGAATTTAGTTGAGTTCCCGATTTTGTAAAATAAATAAAAATATGTTTGCTTAAATAAATTCCCGTAGAACTCTGATATATAGTTTTGTCCAAACTTAATACAACTCTCGACCAAGGTACGGTTTGGCAAGATTTAGGCCGAGGTCGAGAGGGGTGGTATTGTGGTCGGACTGGTTGAGACTTCAGATTTGTTCTGAAGTTTTTACTGAACTGACGGTGGTTCTCGCCAAACTGTAAAGCTTCCGAATTGTTCCGGGTTAGTCCAGCCTATGACGGTCCGGGGGTGTTACAAATGGTGGTATCAGAGCATGGTTGAGATACCGTTCTTTCGTTTGCGGGTTTTCAAATTTTTTATCGAGTCAAAAGGAGTCGCAAACAACATCACTAGGGAACCGGCACGTCCTCTGCTTAGGACTAGGTATGTTAGATCAATTATGGGAATTTAGGACCTTACCCTTATCTTGGGTTGCAGTTTCTGGTGTTGGTAATCGAGAGGGTGGGAATGGATCGAGGATGAGGAATGTGGTACGGTTACGAAGAAATGGGAAAGCGTCCAGAGCAGCCGTTTATGATGGGTCAAGTGAATCAAGCTCATCCAGCAAGTCAGAGTCTGATTCCAACTTTGAAAATGAGAATGTGGTCAAGAGCACCGAGAGTTCGCATGAGACCGGTTCATCCGAGTTTGAGGAAGCTGAGATACTTGAAGAGATTGAAGAAGAATCTGATCACTTGGAGGGTATGAACTTTTTCCCTGGCATGGAGGCCATTCTGCAAGCATCATCTGATTCATTCGAGTCCCAGTACGGCTATGGCAATGAGTTGTGTGAGGCTATGGACAATAGTTCATCTGATGTGGAGATCAATTAAAACCACCACTGGAAATCATCGAGATCTCATCAGACAACATGGTGGCCGTTAACATTGTCGACATCAGTTCCCGAGAGACCAGTCCATGGATCCCAATGCCAGCATGGAGTTCAACATTCTCATTTCGAGGGTTTATCGATTTCAGTTTGGAAAGTATTGGGCAGACCTCTGACCCATACTACGAATACCATTACTCGCCAATGCCAATTGGGTTATCACCAACCATTCTGGAAGCCGGAACATAAGCAAGTGAAGTGGACATGGAAGTTCAGCAAGAAACCAGAAGGGAAGTTCAGATGATGGATAATACTCAGGATGGGATGACCAGAATAAGTTGAGCTCTAGGAGGACGAAATGGAAAAGAAGAGGTACCAGTGGAGGACCAGCATCAAATGTTAACGATTCTCGCGACCTTCCAACCAGGAAAGAATGCAATGTGTGTGGAGCAAGTGACCATCATACTCGGGCATGCACCAGAATTAGGATTCAGCTGGACTTGAGTTCTTATTTGATCTGCATCTCGTGTGAAACTCGTGGACACTTCGTTGCGGATTGTCCAATGACCAGCGTGATCCGAGCCGTACCCATCTCCGTGGTTCCACCTGCCAGCCCTGCTCGATCAGCCTCATCTACAACAGGAGGATCAAACCATATTAACTGTGGCCATTCTGGGAACCCTCGTCGTTAAGCACATGGGAGCTAGGGTAAAAGGGTGCTGATCCTTCTCTTCGTGTGTGTTATAGCTATTGTTTTATTTGTTGTTGTGTTGCGTGTGCAACCTTCTTTGATGTGGTAGTGAGAACTGTATGTCCGGGTTGCAAGTATTGTTTAGTGTATAGACCTTGCTAAGTTGTGGTAGTGAAGCTTCGCTTTAGGAAACCTTGTTTTTTATTTAGGAGAGAGTGAACCCAAGAGATTAGGAAACCAACCCTTATTTATAGCAAAATGAATGTGTTGTGAGTGTTTGTGGTGTCGGAAGGACATGAACCTTGACAAGGTGTACATCGGAAGACTCTTGCGTGATGAAGGAAATCAAGAATCAGAGGAGACCGTGGTGAAGACCAGTAGTGTATCCAGAGTTGTCAGTGTGTAGGTTCAGAGTCGTCGGTTTTGTGCAGATTTAGGAAGGTCAATGGTATGATTGTTCTTGGGGAGAACAATTTTGGTACAGCCATGTATGGTTTGTGTGTGCAAGGCCAGAGCAGTCAATGGCGAGCCTGTGACAGTAATGGAAGCGTGAAAGCTAGAGTGTGTGGTGTATTTGGAATGGTTATACCTCAAGGAATCAAAGTTATTGAAGAGCAAAAACCTGAAGAGTCAGAGAAGAGATGTCAAGTGGAAGACCAACCCAAAGAAGTGTAGAAGTAAAGCCGAAACGGTGTCAAGCCAAGAGAAAGAATGTGATGAGAATAGAAGATGAAGCCTAATCAGGTCTAAGACCAGAGGAGGATAAAACGAGTTGGAGATGGAGGTCCAAAAAAGAAGTAATACTTTGCTGATGATCAAGATGAAGTCATTTCCAAGGAGGGGAGACAAGAATAGAAGATTCGAGCAAATAAATTGTGGAGTTGATCACATAACAAGCTGAAATTGTGATGGAAGCAGATGGTGGCAGAAGAGTTTTATATCCAATGGTGGCATCAGTATTGAAAGGAAGAAGCAGATGGTAGAAGCAGAAACAGATATTGACATCGACAACAGAAACCCAAGGAACAGATCGAGGAAGCCAAAATAAAATTCAGAAAGTCGTAGCAGAAGATAGAAGTACCTTGTGAATTCGGGGAAGAATTCATTTAAGGAGGGGAGAATGTAATACCCCTTGTCTACGGTAGCAAGTCAAAACAAGTCAACGGACTCAGATCAAGCCATACTTGGACGAAGAGCTATAAGAAAACATGAGTAGAGGTTCAGACGAAGCATTTTGAAGAATGGTCAAGTAGAAACAAGAGTTCGTCGAAGAGACGGAACCGAAGCTTCGGAACGGCCAAGGTCGAGCATGGTGAAATTTCAAAGTATGCAAATCAGGTAAGCCTTGATTTCAATCATTATTTTGGGTTAAAATAAGACTTTTGGTTGAGTCAAAATGAAGTTGGAATGAGCCAAAGTGAATATGGTCCAGAGGAAGGCAATTTTTGCTGATATGGTCGAAATGACCTAGCAAAAAAAATGCAAGCCAAAATGAGTTTTGCAAACATGGGAAATCAGTTCAACAGCGCGTTTTCTACATTTCCTCAACTTTTGGAGATTGTCCACTCAGAAGTCAAAGTCAACCAGAGTCAAAGGAGAGAAAATAACCCCATTGGTCCATACAAACCATCCGGTCAACCAATAGGAGCATGCCACATGGAGGGGAAAAATTCCTTCAATCCCGGACATGGTGTGGATCAAGGTATTTTATGGTGAAGAAATCAGGGGCAAAAGACATCTAGAGAGCAAGAATACATGAAGATACCATTTGTTCCCAAAATGGGCTACATTTGGTAATGAAAGCTATGGCTGAACAAGAGCTTTCTAAATTAAAACCACGACATCTAAGATTCATTTAGGACCCAAGGGAAGTATTGGATTGGTCTGGAGCACAAGGAAAGCATACTTGAAGAATGAAGACCCAAAGGAGTCAAAATGGGTCATTTTGATGGTTTGGTTAAGAAGGAAGAAAGCTTATGGAAACATGTCAGACACGAAAATGACCATGCAGTGGCTCTTGTATTGCACCTTGTGGTCTGCATGAGCAGGGGAAACAAGCTTAAGGAATATGATTCATATTTGTTGAGCATAAAGGCCACTTTGCAGCAAAAACGTGATGAGGTGGAAACCACACTTGGAGATCAATATTTGTGCTGAATTTTGATACACTTAACTTTCATGTAAAGGTGGTTTATCTTCTAGAATGTGGCACGAAAATGAGTTGATTCAGTGTACTTACTTGCATGCATAAGATTTACGCCCTGTCTGATTGCTCAGCGGAAGAATGCCCCACCGATTGGAGAACCCCTTTTATTGAGTACCTAACAAGCAGGAAACTACCGACAGACAAGTTGGAGGCACGATGGTTAAAGGCCAAAAGCTCCAAATACATCGTGATGGACGATAAACTGTATCACCGGACTGCAAACAACATTTTCTTGACCTATATCTGTGGAGAAGAAACACGTTTTGTCATGGCTGAAACCATCAAGGGAGCAGCAGGTAACTATTTGGGCGGACGAGCTTTAGTCCTCAAAATCAAAGGTATAGAACACTACAGGCCGAAAATGGTTTCGGACTGCAAAACCTACACCATAAAGTGCGACAAATGCCAAATACATGCATCCCACATACGCTCTCCGACTAAGCTATTAAGAATGACTACGGCCCCCTATTCATTCATGCGCTGCATGATAGACATAGTTGGACCGGTGTCAAATTTGAAACAGCGACGATTCGTCCTCATCATGATGGATTATTTCACCAAATGAGTGGAAGCGGAGGCAATTGTTCACGTAACCGAAAAAGAAGTGCAAAACTTAATCTGGAAGTACATCATTTTCCGGCATGGCATCCCTTACGAAATCGTCGCCGACAAAGGCTCCCAGTTTATTTCAAACAACTTCTGCGGTTTCTCCAACAAATGGGAAATCCGCCTCAAAACGTCGAGGCCCTACTACACCCAGAGAAATGGTCAAGCAGAAGCTACGAATAAGGCGATCATTGATGGACACAAGAAACGTCTTGATCTCAAGAAGGGACACTGGGTAGACGCGGTCTATGGGGTTCTCTAGCCCCATCGGACGACTCCACGGACCATGGCATAGCAAACACCATTATGGGCTTACGGTATCGAGGCAATGGCCCCAACAGAGGTCAATTTTGCTAGTTTACGATGGAAAAAGATGCCCCAAAACATCAAATTAAACAGGGATATGATGTATGACACCCTCGACGCGATCGAAGAACGGCGAGATCAGGCCCTCCTCCAGATCCAGAACTATCAACACCTCGCTGAAGCTTACTACAACAAGAAGGTCTGCGTGCGACCGTTGGAGCCCCATGACCTCGTCCGCCACAAATTTTTTGAAAACACGAAGGAAGGGGGGGGGGCAAAAAAACTGGGAGCCAACTGGGAAGGTTCCTATAAGATAACCGAGATCGTCAATATGGGTGTCTATCGATTGGAAACATCATCCGGAGAATCAGTTCCTCGTTCATGGAACGCCTTCAACCTCCAGAAGTACTACTCATAAACAAAAAAAAAGAGCCGAACGAATGACAGCATGTCACTTTCGTTTGACTTCCAACAAAATATACCGAGTGAGTCGCTTCATGACAATTTCGCCTCTATCATAACGAGCGAATTATTAAGCATCCCTCGGCCAACTGGAACTACGTATGGCTTGATCCCCCTTTGGGGTACGTAGGCAACCCCATATCGGGTTCAGCCATCACACCGAGAGAGTCGTTTAACGTCGCCTTCGCCTCTTCATATCGATCAAATGACATAACATCGCTCAATCAAATGGAACTACATGTGGCTTTTTCCCTTTTTGGGTACGTAGGCAGCCCGAGAGCATGTGTCGGGTGGATGGCGCATCTGCCCTCTGAGAAATAGCGTGTACTCCGACTCCTTCCTTGGCATTAGGAGTGGGCGAAGAATCACGGGTTGATCGGTCGAACGATCCCCCTCATCTTTTTTCAATCGCCCACTCAGACACTCCATCTGAAAATCTCCTCCACTTGGCCCAGAAGTCTTATCATGCCCCTCTTCAAGAAGTTATCGACGACTATGTCCTTGAACCTCCGCGCATTCATCGTTGCCTTCGCGCGCCACCCAATTGTTGGGGGCCAAAAACGGTATTCTCAAAATCAGCATCTAAAAATCGTGTTTCTATATAAATGCAGTCTCAAAATGAATTAACGAAAGTCTCCGGGCCAAAATTCGAAAGAAAGGAACACGGATCGACCAACTCGCCTGTTCGGCGAGTTGGACGGCATAGATAAACCAACTCGACCGTACGGCGAGGTGGACTGTCCAACTCGCAATACGGGCGAGTAATGGCCAGGACAAAACAACTAGTATAACCATCCTTGATGGACTCAAAAAACATTTGGATGCCAAGAAGGGTAGATGGGTCGACGAATTTGAAGGAGTCATATGGTCGCATCGCACAACTCTGAGACGCACAACGGGAGAAACCCCGTTCGCCCTCGTATACGGAGCAGAGTGCATGATCCCAGCAGAGGTCAAGTTCCCCCGAGTGTGCAGAAGTAATTTACTCCCAGAACGAGAAGAGTAAAACAATCCGATGTTGCTCGACGAACTCGACCTGATCAACGAACGCCGGGATCAGGCCCGTATACGGATCCAAAATTATCAACATGCGACTGCAAAGTACTATAACACTAACGTACGAAGCCGCAGATTCAAAAAAGATGACCTAGTCCTTCGAAATGTTTTCCAGAACACCGCCAAATGGAACGCTGGAAAACTCGGAGCAAACTTGGAAGCACCCTACAAAGTAATAAAGGTCGTCCGACCGGGCTTGTACGAAATAGCGAATATGCAGGATATCAAAATTCCGAGAAATTGGAATGCGATGCACCTCAAGAAATACTACCACTAAAACAATACTTAGCACTGAACTACGAGACGGCTTGATACCTGAAAAGGGTATGTAGGCAGTTCGTCGCAAGACGAGCCCAACTGTCCACCCTCATCAAAAAAGGGGGGAGGGGAGTGGGTACGTATACATATACTTGTATATTCCCAAAAAAGTCGAAACTATTCACTTCCGGATTTGATCATTTTTTGAAACTTTTTCAGAAAAACTCCCACAAAATCGACGCAAAAATTCAAACTTCGAGACGTCGCGAACGCTCGAGGGACTCCTTTCTCAGTCGTAAAAACTACCCGAAATAATATATTCACAATAAAAACAGTCTATCTACGACTATAAAACATGCACACCTTTTTAACATGTATTCTTCGCGAAGAATCAAAAACGGTAATATCCATCAATAAGTTTGTTGCTCATCACAACAAACTCTTAAACGTCTTGAACAGACTAAGCCATCTCGTCAAGATAGCTCTCGAACACCCGACACAAGGGTAATAGCACTATAAAAGAAATCCAATTTTTTTGAATCACCTAAGAGATGCTCGATTCCTACCATATGAGTCACCTAAGCCGAGAACATATTGCGGACTCTAAAGCGGGATGGAATCAGGTTGAAAACAATATGGGAAACGTAAGTCAGAGTAGTCATCGCACCCCCTAGAACCGTGATTAGACCTAGGTCTTGCCCTAAACCCAGTACACTGGTCTCTAACGTCTCAAGGCATGATATCAAAAATATACGAGATCCTAAAAGCATGTCTCTTCGCCCATATCTAATCGCTCTCGGAACCTATGAAAACTTTCAGACATCCTGAACGAGCAACAAATAGGACGCTCAGAAAAAGAGTTGAGAGCGAGATGACAACTTGTATTCTCTCCTCTATACTTGAAGTCTAAATCTATTCGCCTGTAACGATACTCGATAAAACCTTGGAAAACAAGGAAATAGTTAATTTAAAAAATAAAAACAAGGGTCGCAGAAGCGACTGGTATTTAAGTCCACAAGCAGCCAGTCATGTGATAAAAACACGGCCACACTAGGCCGGATCAAAACACAAACAGATAACATTAAAATAAACAAAGGCTCATACAAGACTGCGAACTCAATCGTCCTCCGCACGCAGAGCCTCAACTTCACCAATCTTCCCCTCCGTACTCGGAACCGCCTCGCCTGCACCTTCCTTGGCTGCAGAACCCTGACCGTCAGTGCCACCCGAGCAAAGTGGGAAGATGCATTCGGATTTCAGGCCAGCAAGGATCAGGTCAAAGTCCCCATCCGCGTCCGCTAACTTCGCTCTGCGAACAGAAAACTTGGCATTATCAGTTCGTGGGAATGGAGGCGTATCACCATTAAACAACTGGACCTGTTGCATCCCTCCATCGATGCTCTCCAAGGCCAAGTCCCTAACATGGACAACCGCCAACGAATCAAGGAACTCAGCTATCCTTGTCAGACGGGTCCGAAACTCGGCAGAAACGATCTCCCAGGCCTCGTCGATCGCACCAACTGATGATTCTTCCTCACTCTTGATCTTACGCTTTAGTCGGTGCAATTCCGAAGACTTAGCAATCTTTGACTCTTTTGATTTAAGCAACAAGATAGTCGTCTTCCTAAGATCCTGCTCCAACTCACCGATCCAAGACTCGAAGTGGGCTATCTCAAGGGAGTGGGCGTCCTCGATAACCGTCAACCTACCTTCAGACTGCAATGATTTCTCTCGCGATTCCGCCAACTCCTTAAAAAGAAGGCCGGCCTCCAAGCTGCACTCACTGATCATCCCCTTGATCAGCGAGACAAACTGGAAAAAGGGAAAGAATCAGTCGATGCACGGAATGGAGAAAGGGATGAAAAGGAAGAAGATTTTTTCAAACTATACCTTAGCACGATGTCTAGAAACCATTGCAGGAAGAGAGTCAGTCTCAGGCTCCTTGGTGCACCTCCTCTTCTTAGACACGTCTGGATTAATGCAGGGTCTGTTACGACCCTTTGTCGTAGAAGCCGGAATCATGCTAAGCGCAGACAACCCCAAGACGATCGTCTTCTTGACTGGGGTAGGAGGCATTGATTCCTGAACCGGCTCCACATCGATGACCTGAACCGGGGTCGTAGAGGAACCCGACGGATGAACCTCGGATGCCGGTGCATGCGCGGTAACCTCCCCTCCCATAGGAACAACATCGCCCACCGGGGGAACCTCGGGGGCCAAGGTATCCGCTGGAGCTACAGATCTCAGAGGCATGATGCGTGCAGGGTTCACTGTCTCCTCGGCCTCACGACGAGCCAACTCGCTCTGGAAAGAAAGGAATTCCATAATATCAGCCGGGACGGCTCTAGTGGTACGAAGATCCAACAAATTCACACCAGCAGCGTTGCTCATTTCGACATCACCACTCCTCTGGAAGTTACTTTAATAAGACATTTCGGCAAGAGAAAATTTTTTTTTCTAAACAGCAAGCAAACTTGAGGGAATTAGAGAGTGTGGAGAAAATGAGAAATGGGAGCCTATATTTATAGAGAAAAAAAACAAAGGCTGAAGGATTTCCGCATTAAAATAATCGAAAAAACCTTTCGAGAAAAACCAATTTTTACAGTGGATTCCGATTAAACATCCTCACTCGCCCGCAAGAATCGTCCCCGAAACTTGTGAGCTAGGGGGCTAACTGTTGGGGTCAAAACCGGTATTCTCGAAATCAGCATCTAAAAATCATGTTTCTATACGAATGCAGTCTCGAAACCGACTTGACGAAAGTCTTCGGACCAAAACTCGAAAGAAAGGAACACGGATCGACCAACTCACTCTTTCGGCGAGTTGGGCTATCTAACTCACCATACGGGCGAGTTGGACGGCACTAACCAACCAACACGCCCGTACGGCGAGTTGGACTGTCCATCTCGCCATACGGGCAAGTTGGACGGAACGGACCAACCAACTTGCCATACGGGCGAGTTGGATGGCATGACACGACCAACTCGCCTGTACGGCGATATGGACAGCACTGACCAACCAACTCGCCCTACGGCGAGTTGGTCTGTCCAATTCACCATACGGGTAAGTTGGACGAAACGGACAAACTAACTCGCCCGTACGGCGAGTTGGATTGTCCAACTCGCCATACAGGGGAGTTAGATGGCACGACACGACCAACTCGCCCGTACGGCGAGTTGGAGAAGGCCAACTCGTCATACGGGTGAGTTAGATGGCACGAGCAATTTGACCCATCCGTTCGGCAAGTCGGAACAAATCAATCCAGTTTCACCTCGTCCTTGTTAAACTCCCTCTTTCTATAATTGATCGAACTTATCTTTGTTCCGTCTCGATAGGGATAGACATTGGAACTTTAGCAAAAGAACTTGTTTCTCTAGAAAGCATAGGGTCGATCATATGAGATGATAACGGTTAACTAAATACCTAAAGTCACACTCCCCATACGAAAGATCCTAACTCTCAGATGACGTCATCTTAGCAATTCTCTTTCGATAAAATCGTAGATACGCCTAAGTCAGAAAACGGCCCGACGAGGTCTAAAGCTTGGCTAATGGCCCACTCGCGATTTTATCCAAAAATCAAGCCCAAACTTTGTGACGGTTTTTTTTTATTATTTTTCAGGAAGGAATAAATGTTAGGTTTCCGAAGATAATCATGAAGATCGAGGAAAAAAGAATATTTCTGTGAAGCGATAAATTCGACCTTGTGCAGAAGGGGAAACAGCAAACCACCTCTAGAGGAGTACATAAGGACTTCAAGGGTGATGATGCAGGGAGACACGAAAATCTTCACTCAGAGCAAACATAGCTTAGCACTTAGAGCATTTAGGTAACTCTCCGTTTTTGTTATCCGAGCTGTGACTCATCTAGGGTTTTGCAGTCTTAGGTTATTAGAACTAGGGATCTTGCCGACAGCTCTCATAGTCGAGGCTCCTATCCTGTTCTAAACGCTCATACGCAAATTCAGAATAAGACATCTATTTTCTCTCTTTTCGATTCTTGCTTTGTTTTTCAATATTTACTTCGTATTGTGACTGATTCGCATGTGGTTTAGCAAATATCCGGGACCTCTGGGAAAGTAGGGTTTACCCTGCGTTCCTAATTCTAACGGAAATCGATAGTCCAAATTTAAATCACCACCCGTCTAATCAGTGTCATCTGCGGAAAGATAAGCCTTCGGTTTCTTGGAGGACCTCGACCTCTTCTTCTTCTTCTTCTTCACGGGGAGGGCTTCAGCCTCTCGATCGACCGGAACCCCTTCTTCGAAATCACCGGCATCACCCGATGGAACTCTCGCCTAACCTGCCGGTTTTTCCCACTCATCGTTCTGTCTTTCGTCCCTGTGATCTCGGTCCTTCATCGAGTCAAGAATCTCAGTACCCAGCTGGGCAATGAGGATTTCGCTATAACTCGGGTAATCCTTCGGGATCATGCCCATTAGTGGAAGTTTCAGCTTCTCTCCTTTGGAGTCGGGGCAAGGGAGTTGTGACAACCAGTCTACTGCAAAAGAAGGTAATTGTCGCGTTAATTGTTTCCAATACGCAGTTAACCGACTGACCTCGAGCGATTCTCCTTCGTTGACGGAGGATTATCTTCGAATCGAATTCACTCCACTTATGCTGGCTGAGTGCTGCTATCTCCAGAACGTCCCCCCCAAAATGTCTCAGGATATCCAATAGTATTCGGATGCGTAACTGCAACAAAGAAAAGGGGTAGAGGGTTAGAACTGGTATCAAGAAAACGGTTGCTTGATATCGACTAACTACCGATACGAGGGCTCCATAGGGCACGGAAGCTGTTGCTCAATGGTTCTTTGAAGGCAGCCTCATCGTCTCTGACGTAGAAATAATGACGCTGCCAGTTCTTTGTCTTCAAACGGTGACCAGTGAGGATATGGAGTCCCGATCGCATTTGCACTGCAAATAAGCCATTCGGTTTCGGCTGGGTCTGTGTCATCTCCTCAAAGACCCGCACGCTCATTGATAAGTCTATCTCCACTGCTATTACCATCAGAGAAACAGCAATACGAATCGCCCCGTTCATTAGTTGCATCATGGCCATGTCCCGGCGAGCACAATAGAAAATGATGACGCATGGAATCGAAAACCAAAGTTTGGAGTCTCTTCCAAAAAGTATTCAGACACACACTGGTAACCGATCAGCGGCATCCATGGGCGTTGGTCAGGCCTCGGGATCATGAAGGTATCACCATACGCGTCACATTCCCACATCAATGCGGAAACTCCCTTCAGGGTCGACCAAGTCGGGAGAACGTCGTCCCAGTCCTGACCCTCTATCACGAATGGGCGCAAGAACTCCAGCGGAAGATCCGGAAGCTTTTTGACTTTCTTATCACGATAATTATCAAACGGGATCAATCACCCGGCAGACTCAAACTAGATGGCTCGTCGTTCGAACACATAAACATTCAGGACTCGCTCCCCATCTTTTTCGATCTCGATAGGTCCAGATCCGGGCGAACAACCTTCTGCATCATCATCAGTTGAAGAATCATCTCCGGCGAGATCTACTCCCAACTCAGCATCCTCAGAACATCTTCCATCCCCATCCCTTCGTAGCGAATCTTCAGTATCGTGGGTTCTCTCTAGATTAAGGAACCTTGCACTGTCAGAAGTTTTGTGATGCGCCCTAATTGCGGACCCGAGTAATTTCGGGTCGACCGCTGTTCTCTTCGGCGGGCTCAGAGCAGTCCGTACGCCCTTCCCTTTCTCAGATGGAGAATACCTTTTTGGGAAGATGACAGCATTCTTGCGACCGTAGGAAGAAGAGAGACGACCGGGAAAATCAGAGATTAACGGTGGCAAATCAGAAAACGAGGAACGGCGGTAAAGGAAAACATGGCTCAAGAGAGAGAGAGGGGAAGAGAGAGTACCTTTTCAGAATCGGGATAAAATGAATGAATGAAGAGGGGGATGCTCTATTTATAGCAAAAAGGCACGGGCTTCGAGGCCAATATAATAATTAGACATAAGAAGCCTACTACGCCTACTAAGATGCCTCGTTCCGAACAAAATCAAAAATCATGGATTAACTTATCCATATCAAACCGGGCCGGTCAAACCAATCCGACCGACTGGCTCAAACCAAACCTGAGAACGTTTCAAACGAGCAAAAAGAAGTCATGTTACGTATGGATTCACTGATCAATAGCCCCAAGGGAGAGAACCAATTCCGAGAATTCGTTGTTCTCCAAACCTACTCTTGCTAGCCCATCGAGCTGAGCATGCGCCGCTCAATGAACTAAGAGGGTACTTACTGTTGGAGAGGAATTACATACCCTCAACAAGGCCCATCCAACATCTTGACCTCAGGATTCCCTCCTTGAGCCAAAAGGCCCACGAGGCCCGATGCTGGACCTGGTCCCTTAGGGGGAAAGAATTTAGGGCAAACATGGAGAGGGAAGGATAAATCTATAAAAGAAATGAGAGGTGAAGGAAGATAGGGGCAATCGATTGACGACACAATCTACGGTTTCAACAGAAACAATAGATCTTAGGCAATCGCTTGTATATTTCTCTACTAAAAACCTCCTTGAAAACAGTTTATCTCACGTGAAATACAGACCATTCATACAATTTCTTTCGTAAAAATCTCAAAACCAAGTTATGTTCTTCTAACCGGATCAACTAAAATCGGAATCAACAGTCCAGCACGTGAAATACAGACCATTCAATCAAACAGTGAAGCAACTCAAGGACCTCTGTAGAAAGTGGTAAGAGTTCAGGATTGCTATTTGGAATCCCATTCACCTTCACAGGCTATTTTATCAAACCACAAATCCACTAAACAAGATTTTTTTATTAAAAAACAAAGCATAGTTGTAGATATTAACTAGTTATATATAAATAAATAATTTTTAAATTTAAAATAATGCAATGTCATTATTTTAGTCATATATACTTAATATTAATGTGAGACAATATGAAATCAAAATAAAATATTTTTTTTGTATAAAATTGTTAAAATTATATTACTGTAGATTTTAAAAGTTTATTATACAGCGAAAATACATATTATTATTTTTTTAATAATTTTTCTTACTTTCCATTTTCACTATATTTTCCATGTTTGAGATTATCATTTGTAGAACTGGTCCATTTTTATTGATCTTCCCTACTTAATTTATCGTTATGTTTTAAAAACATAAAACTAATTAGTCAACATTTATAGTAAACGCAAAAATAATGTATCTCGACAAACAAATATAATTAAATAAATAAGAATATAAAAGAACCAAAGACATAACAAACATATTTTATATTCTTTCCTCTTTTTTATTTATTTCTTCTTTATTTTTTGCTATTAAATAAGCATGCCAATTTTTCTTAAGATCAAAGCTATGTGAATTATATTAATAGAATATTAAACTTTAGAAAAATCCTGTGAAAAATATTTTGATTAAAATAACTTTTTAGTGACTTATCATATAATAGTGTTTATATGAATGACCATATAATATAATTTAAAAAACTTACAATAGAATAATTTATATTGATTTATATTAGTAACGAATAAAATTAAAATAGTAGACGAATAAAATTAAAATTTATCTTTAATTGTTTCCAAAAGTAAATTATGTTAATTTGTCTATATTTAAGATGTTTAATTGTTTTTTGGAAACCTAAATTAGATTACATAATTCTAAGATAAAATTTCATTTTAAAACGTTCAATTAAATAAAAATAATAAACCACCAACCAATCAAATTATAACAATTAATTGGATTAGTCTCGTATGATCGACACATCAACAAAACTCACTTAAGTAACTTCTCAATTAATTTATATGCGGATAGAAAACCATCAACCAATCAAGTTAAACTGTAATAATATATCGTAATTGAAGTTCAAAGCCTTCTCCTCAACTTTCTGCTGAAAGACTTGTATCAAATTTATTTATGTAATAGTGATATACTTTGGATTTTACCAATTTTCATCCATAGTATATCTGGTTTTTAGAGTATATTATGTCTGTTTGGAGTCGATTTTATAATATTTTCAGGTCCATGTATGTTTTGGAGGAATGTGGAGATTATGGAGCACAATGGAGATTTTTGATTGAGAAAACTCGACGTTGTTGAAGAAATCAAAAGTCAGAGTCGAGATTTAGGAAGAGTGTCACTAGCTGCCTCCTTAGTGTCGCTCGACACCCCGCACGAGTAGACATGTCGACTTTAGTCAAGACCAACTCAATCTCGGAAGATCCACATAAATTATAAGACTACTCGTGGCCAACTTATACCCAGTATTATGTGTGTTTACCATTGTTTTGGAAACACACCACCCACAACTCCCTTACAGATTACCACAATTCTTAGAAGTTTTTTTTAGTTATTTTTTGGAGAGAAGATGAAACACTCATTCAGAGCTTTTGTATTAAAACTATAGTTTTATACCTAATTTTATTTATGCATTATATTCAGACTATTGTTATGCTTTGCTTAATCATGTGTGAGTAGTTTCTCTTTTTAGATTTAGGGTTTTCATTAGGGTTTTAGATGAATTATTGAAGATAGACCTGATAGGGTGAATCTTTCGGATCATTCATCAGAATTGGACTTACTGCTGGTTTTCTAGAGTAGCTAACTAGAACATGAACTTAAGATACTGATAGCTACGACAATATGTTCATTACCTACATTAATTAAGCTAAGCTAGGTTGTTAGATACATGCGAGAGCTGGTCTAAATTAACTTAGTGAACATATTGATTAGGATGATAATGCTTGTCTAAGGAAGAATCGATCGACACTCACTCTATAGTATCAATCGAGGCTCGCTCCCTGTTCGCAGGCGAAGGCTGGAACAAAGACTTATCATCTGATTAGAATCACATCAAAGTTTGGATATCTTACTATTGTATTTATGTTCTATGGCGGTTTATCACACACCCTTAGCATCAATACATCATAATTATATGGCCTAAAATCCTAAGTCTAGATATTTTATCATATTGGGTACACCCATCTTCTTTACTTGTTCTCTACTATTTACTGCTTTATTAATATTTGCCTAGTTTAATCTCAATATCATTAGCCTATTGTGTTTCCCAAGATCCTTGTCAATTTTGTTTCCTAAGTACTTCAACTGCACCAGTTATTTGAGAGAGAAAGTTGCTAAAATGGTAATTTGAATGAATATCAAATTTGGCGTTGTTCCCGGGGATCATTGATTAATCAGTAGACTTGATTAATAGGCTTAGTCTAGTTTTTTATTTTATTTTACTTACTTATAATAATATTTTTCTTGTGTCTTTCATGTGGATGTTCAGCATTACGCAAAGCAACAAGAAGAAAGAGCTAGTATTTTTTGACCCTGCATTTGTAGAACGCATGACCCGCAAAGAGAAGCACGCAGAATCTATCGACACCAACACTTCTTCATCGATCAATATAATTGTCAACAAGACGCGATCAACACCAACACATCTTCATCAACCAACACAAACCCGCGAGCAAGCAATAAGGTCGCGACTCTTGTGCTGATAAGAGATGAGAATGGAGACATGCATGTCCGCTAGGGTCATCAGTGTAATGCAGCACGTCATAAGATTAGATGATCAGGTGGATGTAACCTGACCCAAAAGCCGCTACTCTAAAAGCTGCTAAGGCTGAGTATGCTGCAGACAATTCTCAGGATGTAGCTGATGACAATGACCAGGTGGTTCGACCCAAAACACTGGTTGATTTACAACCGTCCATATCAATACTACACCAACAAAATCTACAATTCGTCCTTTTACTTCCAGGAGCACAATTTTGAGCTAAATCCTGCATACTTTACACTTGTGGTACATACACCTTATTCATGGTCACCCACACTAGCATCTGATGGACCATTTGGAGCGGTTCGAGGATCTTGTATCGGCTATCAAAACCAATGGAGTCCCTGAGGATTACCTTCTTTGCAAGCTCTTTAAGTACTCACTTGTTGGAGATGCTTCGTATTGGCATATGAAGTTACCACCAGGATCTCTTACATTATGGACTGACATTAAATGCCTTCTTGTTTAATTTCTTTGATGATGCATGGTATGATGACTTGGAGAAAAGAATTGATACATCCACACAGAAGCTTGTAGAGTCTTTTAGAACCTCCTAGATCAGGTTCAAGTCATATCAGAGAGATTTTCCAAACCATGGGTTCAACAAGGTACATTTGCTTAGTAGCTTCTTCAGAGGCATCACTTTGGTTTACCAAATGAATCTAGACACAACTAATGAGGGAAAATCAACACTAGGAATTCAGAAGAAGCTGTGAGACTTATTGAGAACTTGGCATCCAACAATAGCACCAAAAACACTTATTTGGAGAGGAAGAAATCGGTTGAAGTGCCACATGAGTGCCATCATAGATGATGATTTCTAGTAAGTAGTGAAGGAAGAAAGCCTCCAAGAAAGGGACTTTCAAGTCGAAAGTTCCATGTGTTTCGACCTTTCACACTGGTGTTGATCGACACAAGAAGCTGAGCATCTCTTGAAACCATACCACTGTTATCGATCAACACCCACTGGTTACTGACCGAGTTCAATTGCCAAGTACTGGTGCAAACCGACTGAATGCTTCAAGACATTCGTCTTAGACATCAACAGAACCAACAATGAACACTAATCAGTAACCTGAAGATGCACCAGAGCTATGATCATTGAGAACACTACTGAGGGACATACTTCAAGAGGAAGAAGAACAAGGTTCCTAAGCATCTAATGATAGAAGCTAATTATAAAGATCTGGATACTTTCACCAAGAGGATGATAAAGATCCCTACAGACACTCCATTTGATGAGGCTTACCAGTCCCACCGACTCTATATTTTTTCAGAGAGATCCGAGAGACAGCGAGGACATTGAGCGTATTTTCCATCAAATTAGAGAGAAGATGAAGCAGAAGATTACACTGAAAAACAAGAATGATCCTGGGAAGTTCGTGGTTCCATGCATGATTGGAGGTCATAGCTACCCTAATGCACTATGTGAGACAAGTTCTTCAGTCAGTTTCATGCCTAGGGTGATAGAAAATCAGTTAAGTCTGAAGATAGTGCCTTTACAAGATTCATTCACTTTTTTCAATTGCTCCAAGATATATTCAGGAGGAACTGTCAGAAACCTTTAGGTAAAACCGACAAGGCCTTAGTTCCAGTGGATTTTCATGTCAAGGATATTCAGATGGAAATGAATTATTTTCTACTAGTTGGGAGAGTCTTCATCGTTACTCTAGGAGCTGTTTCCAACATGCAGACAAATCAAATGTGTATGACGCTAATAGAAAAATATTTTTCTACGAACTGATCAAAGTGGTCAAAGGAAACACTCCCTACATTGAGATAAGGGATGATCCAGGATTTGTGGAACTTTATTGCTTTGATTATGGGCAGAGCATAAAGATGATGCTGAGGTGTCGATCAACACCCAACTAGCAGCATCAGTCGACACCCATGCGACTCCAGAATTTCGAGAGGCTTTTTCAGTTGAGCTGCCATTTCACCTAAAATAATGGTCTGTGTAGTAGCACCAGATAAACATGGAGTGTACATTGATGAAGAGAGCAATGCACATGCTAAGGATGGAAGGATCAACAATATTTCAAAAGAAGATATGGAAGCAATACTTGAGATGACAGATAGTTAGGGAAGCTATTATGTGAGTCTACCAAAGTATGATGGAAGTTTTAGGTTTCCTGGAGTCCACCTTACACTCCCATGTCGGCCAGTACCTAAAGTTTACAGGAGAGATCAAGATGAGGAGATGATATATGACATCAATACAGCTAAAGAGAGGATGTTTGATGAGTTATACAAAGAGATTGATGCAATCTACTTCCCTCTCAACAACATCATTTGATGGTTAAACAAATGTATGGAAGAGCTCCGGCTGAAAGTGGATTAAATACATGAGATGATTCAGACATCAAGAGCACAAAACCAAAGGAGAGAAGCCATCAAAAGTTTTGTAGGGACCTGGTTCGAGATTAGAAGAGAAGATGTTGATATTTGTTCCCAATAAGTATTCTACTACCTCCATAATAGCCAAAAAAACTTCCAAAAAATAAAGCTAAAGACTATAAACAAGCGCTTCATGGGAGACAACCCATTTGATCTTATTTCGAATCCGCGTTTGCGATCATTACAAAGAATTATCAAAGATTCGGCCGCACGAGCTGTTAACAAGTTACCTAGTTCTAGAAACCAAAACCTTAAACCAAGTTGAGTCGCAGCTCGATAACAAAATACGAAAAAGATATGAGAAAATATTTTGATTGACTTCGGACTGAACCTTATGAAAAGCTGCCTACGTGCATGTTCGTCTGGTAATCGAGTGCCAGTCACAGAAACCGAGCTTGTCGAGAATAAAGCTTAGGGTTTCTAAGTGAAATGAATTGTAGAGTCTAAGGAGATCATAATTGTCAAACAAAGATGGAGAAACGTCTGAGTATAACTCTCCCCTTCAAGCCACCTAAGTTCTAAGTTCTTTAAAGCTAACAGAGCTTCACCAGGTCTAAACCTCCGGATCCTTTGCCTTTAGCTTCATCTCCCCATATATATGCCTTCTGGGTCAGTTCCCCTTTCCGTTTTTGCCCTAGGTTGAGTTTATCGATTCGCGGAAATATTCCTTTTTATCTTGATCTTCATTATTATTTTTGAAACTTGACATTTATCTTCTCATTTCGCAAGATTTATCTTGTTCTGCGAGTAAAGATACACCGTCATAACACTGCTGGGCTCAATTTTGTATGATATCACAAGTGGTTATTTAGTCGCGTTCTAGGCCTCTTTGCGCCCTATTTTGACTTAAAAGTTTTTACGATTTCTTTGAAAGAACGTTTAATGATATGACGTCGCTTTAGATAGGAAGTTCACACTTCTCGTATAGTTTAGACAATCGTGATGTTGAGTTAACCGTTTCCGTTAATTCGATAACCATGAACTTCATCCGGAAAATGAGTCTTTGGGGGTTTTTATTGTAAAGTTCCAACGGTAACTCCGACTGAGACAAAACGAAGAGCATTTCTATCGGGATTTGAGAGGGAATCCAATCTGTATGGTCTCACTCGCCATATGGCGACCTGGGAGCTGTATTTGGTGACCCGGGGTTCGTTTGGTGACTCTAACTTGTTTTAATTGTAAAAGCTTAACCGTAACGCCGATTGAGACGAAAGGAAAAGCATTTTTATCGCGACTCGAAGACGAATACAAAGGAGAGACACAGCTTGCCATATGGCACCCAGACTTGGAGAGACGAGGTCGCCATATGGCAACCTCGTCTTTGAAAGGTTAGGTCGCCATATGGTGACCCGGACTTGGACAGGCTAGGTCGCCATTTGGCGACCCTGATTTGGACAGGTCTGGTCACCATATGGCGACCCGGACTGGTCGAGGTTAGGTCGCCATATGGCAACCCAGACTGGTAGAGCTCAGGTCACCATATGGCCACCCGAACTGCTTGGGGTTAGGTCGCCATATGGCAACCCATACTGCTGGAGGTATGGTTGCCAAGGGTTGCCATATGGCAACCCATACTGCTCGAGGTCTGGTCGCCATATGGCGAACTGGACAGGGTGAAGTCAGGTCGCCATATGGCGACCCGGACTGTGTGGGTCTAGGTCACCATATGGTGACCCATGCTTCGCGTGTGCAGGTCGCCATATAAAGGCCCGGGTTCAGTGTGTGCGGGTCGCCATATGGCGACCCGTGCCTTGAGAGTGTGGGTCGCCATATGGAGACTCGTGCTTCCTGAGTGCAGGTCGCCATATGGCGACCCGTGCCTTGAGAGTGTGGGTCGCCATATGGAGACCTGAGCTTACTGAGTTCCGGTTTCTATATGGTGACATGTGCCTTGAGAGTGTGGGTCACCAAATGGAAACCCGTTCTTCCAGAGTTCCGGTCGCCATATTGCAACCCGTGCTTGTGTTCTATGAGAGTGGGTCGCCATATGGCGACACGTACGTTATGTTTGGGGATCATCATGTCGCAATCCATACGTTATTTGTGGGACTCGCCGTATGATGACTAGATCCTTGCCACTTGATTGTTCTTCTGAAACTTTCGTGAGCCAAAACCTTGGAAGAAAATATTTTCCGAGAACTTGAGCCTTGATTTCGTCGTGACCGATTTTGACCCCAACAATTAGACCCCCAGCGCACTAGGCCGTGGGCTTTTAGCGTGAGGCCCTAGCGGGAGGTTAAGCTGGTTGTGTAAGTTAGACGGTATCATTGGCCGAAATTCAAAGGATTAATAGTAAATATTCTTGCCTATAAGTAGGTGGAGCCGTTCGTGCCTTGTCGCGGAGAACAGTCAGGGACAAGATGACAGGCTACATGGATAAGTGTGAAGATGTTGAGACTCTGGTCCCTCCTCTCGAGGAGAAGGTTCTGGGATATTGGGATCCCATCCCAGTTTCTCCTGATACAGAGGAGACTGCGACCGAGGTTACCGACGTGGGGGTCGAGGTGAATCAATCCGTGGAACGTTTGGTCGTTCTATGTCGAGAAACTTTGTATTGGACCCTTGAAGGATCTTGATTATGTTCTCTGGTTTAGAATCTATCTGTGGCCATCCGTGGCCATTTTATGCTTATATGTGTTGCCGTATGTGGCCGTTTTTTTTGTTTAGGCTTAGGCCTTATGTGGCCGTTTTTATTATCGGGACTGCCCGTATGTGGCTTTGAATCCCTGACTTAGGTGGCTTTGAACTATCATTTCACTGAAAGGATTTAAGATTTTAAGAGTCCGTCGAGTAGTTGCGTGTAGAGGGAAGATTATGAGTTGTCATCTAGTAATCTAACTCTTCTTTGTAGATCCTTCTATTTGATGCTCGTTTGAGATGTGCGAAAAAGTTCCGCGAGCGCTTACATGTGAACGAAGAGGCATGGTTTCAGGATCTCGTATCTTTCAATATTCATGCCTTGAGACGTTAGAGACCATTGTGCTGGGTTTAAGGCAAGACCAAGGTTTACTCTCGGTTAAGGCTGTGCGATGACTAACCGGCTTACATTTTGCCTGTTGCGATTTTAACCTGATTTCGTACCGCTTTAAAGTCCGAAATATTTTCTCGGCTTATACGACTTGTACGGTCGGAATCGAGCATATCTTTGATGACAATTTTTAAGTCTCCCGAAAGTGCTGACCAAAAATACTGGATTTCTTTTATAGTGCTATTATCCATGTGTCGGATGTACGAGAGCTATCCTTGTGAAATAACTTAATCTGTTTAGGACGTGGAGAGTTCGTTGTGATCAGCAACAAACTTATTGGTAGATATTACCGTTTTTAAGCTTTCTCGAAAGATACGTGTTTGAGAGGGTGTTTGTGTTTTATAGTCGCAGATGGACTGTCTTTATGAGCATTGTGTTTTGGAAAGTTTTGACCAAAAACAGTTCTTCGAGCGTCAGCGACGTCTCGGTGTGTCGAAGGTCAAGTTTTTCTTTTGTATCCCGCATTTCGTGCTTTAAATGTTCCAGGGCTCGAAGATGTGTGGCATCGCAAGGGTTTTGTTTTTAACCTTACGGCAAGAGAAACGTTTTGTTTTGTTTGCGGATGTTCGCAGCCAAAATTGTTGTTCCTTTTCGAACGTTAAATTATTTGATTTGTTAGCGAGGAATTAGGACCAACGGGTCATGTAAGTTTAAACCCTGAGAATGTGAGACGTCCTTCACTGTCCTTTGTGAAGAATCGGCCTCTCAAGATTTATTTTGTGTATAGTTAAAGATGAGTAGTATAGCTCTACAAGCTTTGTTACGAGTTTTTCCTTATGTGCTGCTTTTTACTTGTAAAAATTTGTGGGTTTAGAGTATACTGCAGAACATATTGAACTTGGTCGGTTGTCGAGAAGTTTAAGTTTACCGTTAACCGATTGGTGGATACAGCTAAGTTTTGATATTAAGAATTTATCGTATGATTTCCTATTATGGGTTATACGATAATTATTTGCACTTGGCGTTTTTAGACTAATCGTATATTGTCGTTTTGCCTTTAAGTGATTGGATGGACCAGTGGTCGCTCGAACATTTTAGCTCTGTCTGAAGGATGTGTTCAGCCGCATAGCCAAGGACGTTGCTGGTCACGGATTAGACCATGGCACGTTCGTGTTAACATTAAGGTCATGTTAGTTTAGAATTGTCCCAAAGAGGATGTCGAATTCTGGTTCGGACTTTTATTGGAAGGCGTAATTGACCGAGCGCTAATGAGCGTTTGTCAAGATTGATGGGCCAAGTCGGAGTTTTCCGTGCTAAGATGGCTATGTTGTTAGAATAATGTTTCCACTTTAGGTATCAGTTATAAAATTGAATGTTTCGTATAATGTTCCTATAGTCGTACACAATTTTTTTTGTTCTTGTATGATGAAGGCAAAACCTTAAAGGCTTGATAAAAAACACGTGCGAGATGATTGCCTTCTCGAACGGAACCGAGGGAGATGGGAGGCAGAAGCCAGCGAGCCGCATGGCTAAAGAATGAGATCTGTAAGATCGTAGTGTGAAGAGATAAAGTTTAGTTTTTTCGTTGAGATACGAGTCATATGACTTTGTTCTTAGCTATACGTAAATCGTCCAAAACACTTCTCCGTAAAACTTTCTATTTTCGTTTCCGAAAGTTTCTTCGCATAACCTGGTGTGGCTATACGAAAGATATTTTGCGTAATCTTTACGAGGAGTGAATACTATTGAAGTAAACTGAGAATGTCTCTCGCAAATTACGCGTGATATTTGCGAACGAGGAATGTGTTTTCCTCATTCTCTTTTCTGCATTGCGAAGTCGTTTTTCATGACACCGATCTTGTTTTTTCCTTGAGGCTCTCCCGTATAAAATGTCGTAGTTATGACGAAAGTAATGGATGATCGGTTTTATGGAGGGCATCGCATTGCCTAAATAATTTTCTGTCTACTGCTCTGATAGTTTGCTTTGTCGAAAGCGTTTTCTTGATGCTGAGACAAAAAAAAATTGAAGTATGGGAGTATACGAGTATAGTATACGTACCTACTCCCTCCCTTTTTTTAAGAAAGCAAACGGCTGAACCGATATTTTGAAGGGTTCTGTACTTTTTTCTTTCAAAGATTGGGATGATCGACAATCCAAGTCGGTTAAAGACGACGCTAGGAGTGTGATTGGTAAGTTTTCGGGTTGACGACTAGGAATATGTAGGGTTTAGAAAAATTGCTAGAAAGGAGTCGGTTTGAAGATGACGTTCGCCGTTTCTAAGTTCTTTCTTTCTTTGGGAAGCAAGCTGAGTATGCATGGGCGATTGTTTCTCCGGTTTTCGAGAGTTTAGATTGGTTTGCAAGATATGCCTCAGTTTTCTCGAAGGTTTGAGTTCACCTATTCTCCGTTTTTGCCTGCTCATTCCCCTTCCTCTTCTTTGTGTCTGTACGCCCTTAAGAATATTATAAAATATCTAGTTCTTCTGGCTGCGTTTAGGCTCGACATAGTCTTACGGTTTTTGGTCGTCGATCCATATTTTTTGGTATTGGTGTTTATCCTTTGAAACTTGAAATTTACCTTCTGAACATTACTTTTAACTTCTCTCCGAAATAAAATATAGTTTCGTCAAAATATCATTGGGCTCGATTTCTTCAAGAATCGTAAGTGGGCTTTTAGTCGTGTTTTATTACCTTTAAGGCTGTTTTTTGACTTCAAATCGTTTTTACGATTTCTTCGAAAGAGTAACCTTACGATACGATGTCAATTTTTATAAAAAAGGTTCAATTACTCGTATATGTGAGCGACTAAGTCTGTTAAGTAAGCTTGCCGTTCTTATATGATCAATTTGAGTTCGTACGATGAAAACAAGTCTTTGTGGTTTATCGTATAAGTTCAAAGGTAATCAATTCGAGACGAAACAAGAGATGGTTTCGATCGAGACTTTGAGGAGACTGCAAAGATTTAGGTAAAGAGGCGAGTAGCGTGCCCAAGAGGACGAGTACGATGCCTCAGGAGGCGAGTAGGAGCAAGGCCATGTGCCAAGAGTTTGTGCAAGTCTTAATTGTTTTTGTCGTAAAATCTCAAAGGAAAGTCCGATTGAGATGAAATGAAAAACGTTTTGATCGAGATTCGAAAGAGAAAAAAAAAATGAGAGCTCATCAGGGCTTTCCCAACTCCCCATGAGGCGAGCTGGAGGGAATAAATCAAACTCGCCATCAGGGCGTGTTGGACGGTGGTGCGTCCAACTTGTTTTAATCATAAAATCCCAAATGAAACTCTGATTGAGATGAAACGAAAAGCGTTTCGATAAGATTTAAAGGAGAACGAAAAGGTGATTCCAAGGACTGCTTGTTCGGTCCAACTCAATTTTTGATGCTATGCTGGTGCGGTTGTTTCTTAAATGTTTTTTAATTTTTTTCACGAAAGTCGTATTATGGAATGCTAACTCGTTTAACTTTGGCGAACGATGTTCCATAAAATAATTGTCCACTTGATTATAATATTACGAAATTTATTCCGCGAAATGTCATGAGTTTAGTGAAATTTGTTTCGTAAAATGTTGTGAGTTTAAATTTTATTAAAGTCGTTATGTAAGCCTGTTTTCGAGTTTGGATGTACGAGAGCCATTTCTTCGAAAAACTCACGTTTCATGTGGCTATCTATTCCCCAAATTTTTGTCTCTGGTTAGCCTTGACAACTTTGGCTGTGATGAGCTTAATTATTACGAGAGTCAACTTATTGCGGCAGATTTTCTCATTTTTCCGCAGGATTGTTCCGAGGGGATTTTGAGTAGGTTTTTTGAGTAAGTGTTTAAGTGACAATCTAACGAGAAACTCACTGAATATGTCACGTAGAATCGAAGCTTCACTTGTTTACGAAAATCTTAGTTTTGTTTTCAGAAAAAGATTTAGCAGTGGACAGTATTACGGTCTCTCGTTTTGCTTAATTTAGGTTTCGTCTGCCGTTTTATAGGTTTTAAATGATTAAATAGAGGATCCAACTTTAAGTTTCTCGAAAATTGTTCGTGCAAGAAGTTGACATACAGTGGGGGTTGTGCGCCAGATGGTGCTTCCTTTCTCCGTGTGTAATCTAGGGTTTCTCTGAAATTTCTGGGAGAAAGTTATTTTCCGAAAAGTTTTCGAAAAACGTCCTTTGGTCGAACCCATATGCGCTAAGACTTTTCCAACTCGGTAATGAGATGAACTTTAAAGGGTGATAGATTTTATCGTTTTCCTTTCTTTAATGAGAGAAATCGCATACTCGTTTTGGTGCTCCGCCTGTGGGCAAAAGTCGCGACTAGCTTTTTCGATTTTTCAAGCACTGCAGCTTTGCATAAATCCTTGGCGATGGGAACAGTCACTGCTGGAGTTGTTTTACCAGCGTTTTGTGAGCAGAGTATTGTCTTTCGTATTTTCCAACATCGTTTCGATCAAGCGTTGTGCCCATGAGTTAGAGTAATCCATAAACCCCCCCCCCCTCCTTCTAGCGCCAAAAAGTGGGAACCGA